>BROG01001353.1:32500-67086 GCA_030159075.1 Atrina japonica | reverse complement strand
TTGATTTGTACACAAATGGTACTTGGGGACAGCAAAAAATGGTCTTTATACACAGGTTGTTGCTTTAGCTGGTTTTACTGTACTTGTACTTTTAACATTAACAATGTTTACATTTAGATGTAAGGCCCACCTATACTATAAATTTTTAACTGGAATAGTAGTTTGTGATATTTTTACATCATTGGCTTTATCAAGGCACTGATTAGACAAGTAAATTTACAAAATGCATGAGTAAATGTAACAATATTTTTAAAAAATTTGTACATTTTTGCTGATAAATTTATTGAAATGTACATGCACCGATATATTTTGCGACCTTTGATGATGTATGGAGACTACGGAAATGCCTATTTAAACAGGAAGATAAGCTGTAGGCAAGCATTGATTGATATATATTATCAGGAAAAATGGTATAAAGTGACATGTATTATCGATAAAGATGTCTTTATAGAGACATATACTGTCAGTTGAAATGCATAAAAGAAAAGTCAGTTTGAACATTTTAATTTTTTTTTTTTAAGTGTTTTACGCCACACTCAACAATTTTTCAGTTATATGGTGGTTGCCAGTTTTTATTGGTGGAGAAGAGAACCCAGTTACAATGTACACTGGAAGAGACCACCGGCCTTCCGCATGTAAACTGGCAGACTTTCTCACAAAAATCAACTTTGGTTCCAGCAGGACTTGAACCTGCGCTGACCGGAAGTAAGAGAGTTCATGGTTTGAACATTTGATGTACACGTCCAAATGTAAAGACATGAAGCAACGATTATTGGTATTTGTCTAAAACGAAATGTCTTACGATTGTGTCTCATCGAAAAGGTAAACAATGATTAGAATGACTGATGTCTAAATATAAAGTCTTAAGCAATTTATTTTAGATTGATTTGTCTAAATATGAAGGTAGGTGGCAGTGTGAGTTGAGATTTATGTGTCTATTGAACAAAAGCAAAGACTAGTCTGAATAAGTGATTTATATTACAATGACTATTATGTACGTCTAATTTCAGAGAAACATGTCTCGACTTGTCTTAATTTATACGAAAATTTGCAGCAATGTGATGTGCATACTAATGGGTCTAGACAGACCAGACCCTCGGGTACATGTAACATATAGACCAGCATGCTTGTTTTCATGCAAGTACATGTTTTGAATTTTTTAATAGTGTTTTCACCACATTCAACAATTTTTCAGCCACACATGTATGGTGGTGACCAGTTTTAATTGTGGAGGAGAAAACTTGGATAAAATGTATATATACCCGGGAAGAGATCGCCAGCCTTCGGAAAGTATACTGGCAAACTTTCTCACAAAATCAGCATATGTTCCAGCGAAGTTTTGAACCTGCGCTGATCAGAGGTAAAAGATTTTATGGTTTAAAGGGTGATGCTCTATCCACTTGGCGACAGAGGCCGCACACAAATACATGTAAGAAAAACTGAAAATAGTGACCTGCAAACTAAAATGTCTACATAAAATTGTAATGGGTATTTGGTGTACCTTACATGTATAGACAGATGTATGACTCTGTGTATTCAGATGCATAGTTACAAGAACTTGATATACAGGTATAAAACTGAATACAATATTTGTCTTATTTAAATGAAATGATAGCTATGATTTTATTATTTTAATTACTAGTTACTTTTAATAATTTTATTGATTGAGAACAAGAACATAAGCTTGAAGTTCTATAACATGTTTGATAATACTCATGACCTTAAATATGCACCAGTCACGTGAACATTTCTAGAGCTAAACATTTTGTAGAACAACCTAATATTTTGATATCACTTTAATCCAATATGGTGAGAGAGAAAAGGAATTGTTAGTGTTGGTGAGCAATAACTTGATGTTGTAATGCTGTTTACAATCAAAATAAACCACAAATTATGTGAAATTAATGGATACATAATAAATTGAAATGATAAATTGTGGTAAACCAGTGAACCAAGTATTAAGTGATTCTGATGTGTCATAAATGAACCAATCAATATTGGCTCTGATCTATGTGAGGAATTAACCAATCAGCAATGACTCAGTATGTTGTGTTTGAACAGATGGGCCAACCAATAATTGTTTGTTATCATGGGAGTAGAATGACAATGACCAATCAGTGTTTCTGTAGCAATAAGAAGACAAAAAGAAACTTGCGATATTTGACCAATTAACAACTGATGTGACATTTGTCCTGCACTTGATCATTTCCATACATGTACTTCCTGTTAATAATGACTATTACTACCTGGGATCCAGAGACCAGTATTTACCTATGCTGAATGTGTTTAAAAATTCATTCTGTTGGATGTTCTTATTTCTATCATTTGGCATTAATTTTCATTACTGAACAGTAAAGTAGAAATCTGAAAACTGACTAGAAATATATTACATATACATGTATATATACTGTACCTTAATAAATAGCTTAATTACCAAACACTTTACTTTCCGGTTTATCAATAAACTAAATGTGTAGTCAGTATTATATACTGGCATCACAGAAATATGTAAGTTAATGATACTGAAGTCATTTTTTAACCCATTTGACATTGACATCTAGTAAATCATTACATAAAGTAACATGTAACTGTGATTAAGCAAAAGCTCCTTAAACGAATCCTTAAAAATGTCAATCAATTAAAAGAAGCACCTGTAAGAATTCCCTACAACTGTCAATTACTTAAAAAGAAGCACCTGTAAGAATTCCCTACAAATGCTAATTAAAGGAAAACCTGTAATAATTCCCTACAATTGTCAATTAAAAGAAGCACCTGTAAGAATTCCCTACAACTGTCAATTACTTAAAAAGAAGCACCTGTAAGAATTCCCTACAACTGTCAATTACTTAAAAAGAAGCACCTGTAAGAATTCCCTACAAATGCTAATTAAAGGAAAACCTGTAATAATTCCCTACAATTGTCAATTAAAAGAAGCACCTGTAAGAATTCCCTACAACTGTCAATTACTTAAAAAGAAGCACCTGTAAGAATTCCCTACAACTGTCAATTACTTAAAAAGAAGCACCTGTAAGAATTCCGTACAACTGTCCATTACTTAAAAGATGTGCCTGTAAGAATTCCGTACAACTGTCAATTACTTAAATCGAAGCACCTGTAAGAATTCCCTACAAATGCCAATTAAGATAAGTACCTATAAGAATTCCCTACAACTTTCCATTACTTGAAAGACGCACCTTTAAGAATTCCCTACAACTGTCAATTATTTAAAAGAAGCACCTGTAAGAATTCCCTACAACTGACAATTAAATGAAGCAGCTGTAAGAACTCCTTACAACTGTCAATTTCTTAAAAGAAGCACCTTTAAGAATTACCTACAACTGTTAATCACTTAAAAAGAAGCGCCTGTAAGATTTACCTACAAATGCTAATTAAAGCACGTGTAAGAATTCCCAACAACTATCAATCACTTAAAAGAAGCACCTGTAAGAATTCCCTACAACTGTCAATTTCTTAAAAGAAGCACCTGTAATAATTCCCCACAACTATCAATTACTTAAAAGAAGTGTCTGCAAGAATTCCCTACAACTGTCCATTAATTAAAGGAGCACCTGTAGGATTTCCCTACAACTGTCAATTAAAGAAGCACCTGTAAGAATTCCCCATAACTGTCAATTAAAGGAGCACCTGTAAGAATTCCCTACAACTGTCAATTAAAGAAACACCTGTAAGAATCCCTATCAATGTCAATTAAAGGAGCACCTGTCAGAAATTCCCTGCCAAATACTTCTAATTCTACACCTCTAATACAACTGTAAGTAACTTTAGCAGAAACCCCTCTAATATAACTGTGAGTTACTTTAGCAGAAACCCCTCTAATACAACTGTGACTTTAGCAGAAACACCTCTAATATAACTGAGTTACTTTAGCAGAAACCCCTCTAATACAACTGTGACTTTAGCAGAAACACCTCTAATATAACTGTGAGTTACTTTAGCAGAAACCCCTCTAATACAACTGTGACTTTAGCAGAAACACCTCTAATATAACTGTGAGTTACTTTAGCAGAAACCCCTCTAAATAAACTGAATGTTACTTTAGCAGAAACCCCTCTAATACAACTGTATGTTACTTTAGTAGAAACCCCTTTTAATCAACTGTATGTTACTTTAGCAGAAACCCCTCTAAATAAACTGTATGTTACTTTAGCAGAAACCCTCTAATACAACTGTATGTTACTTTAGCAGAAACCCTCTAATACAACTGTATATTACTTTAGCAGAAACCCCTCTAAATCAACTGTATGTTACTTTAACAGAAACCCCTCCTTATCAACTGTATGTTACTTTAGCAGAAACTCATCTAATACAACTGTATGTTACTTTAGCAGAAACCCCTCTAATACACCTCACCTGTAAGTAACTTTAGCAGAAACCCCTCTAATACACCTGTAAGTAACTTTAGCAGAAACTCCTCTAGTACAACTGTCACACCTCTTATATTCCTCCTATATTCACCCACAATTATCACGTATTTAGAGGTAACACCTCATTCAGTTCCTTACAATTGTAAGGTACATTGCACCATAGAAGGGGCAATCCCCTACAAATAACAGTTGCTTTTTGCAAGTGCATCTCTGTCACAAAGTCACTCTTTAGAAAGACACTGGAACCCGTACAATTCTAAAGTGAAACGAAAATTTCCATACAATTGAAATTATTCTATAGTTAAAATGTACGAAACAAAATATATTTGGCACTTGTTGGTCTTGTCTGTGATTGGCATTTGAGGTGACCATGATGCTGAATGGATTATGATATTACATGATATTACTGCTGCCATATTTATGTTGCACAAGTTTCAAATGACTGTAGTGACCCTCAAGTTTCTGATTCTTGTGGCATATTTTCAATCTCTGAGTCTTCCATCCAAGACTCATCAAAAATGAAATCACTAAAGTTTATTCTTCCTTCTGTCGGAAAATGTCCATCTCTGAGATCCAACTCTGAAGAAAAATCTTTGGTCATAGCTGGATTATCATCTGTAAGATCCAGGGTTGATGAAAAGTCTGTTGATTGTCGCCTAAACATTTTCCTACAAAAAACAACAACAAAATATATTGTTTATTATAATGACAGAAATGTATGATTTGACACCAAAAGTATTACATGGATCATCATCATCATCATCATCATCATCATTCTCTTTTTGTCTTAAAATGATAAGAGATCTAGAAATATCTATGTTTCATCATTTACTCAAAAGTAAAAGCTGTTACCATTTCAGCATGGTCAGAAAAATTGTAAATATATTGAGAGAAAATGGATGATTCCATACATGTATACAAATTGAATACCTGATAAAACAAATATTGGCAAAAATCATCATCATCATCATCATCATCATCATCATACAATAATGCCTTTAGATAAGTTGATATCAACACTTCAGTTACAATAAATCAGCACTATTTGATCGTTTTCAACAATACCAACCACAATAGACTCGTCTATTAATAGAAAGGAGCATACCATTTTGATAGTTAGGAGTAAAAGGGTCAAACAGAAGTCTGAAAGGGCATTACTCATTAAATGTGTCCCTATGCTATCTATATAAAACCTTGACCCCAGGGTCATAAAATTCAACATCAGTGTTACTGTAACCAAGAAATATACTATACCTGGTCCAATGTTTGTGAGAAGATTTTGAAAATTTACCAAAGTTTATATGCAAAATTTAGAGATAATTTACTTATAAAAAGTACAAGATAAGAATTTTTGCACCACAGTAAACAGTATGACACTAGTTTTAGTTTCAAGGTCAGGGTCACAACTACTCCTGTCTATGTAAACTATAGACATGAAGTCACCTGCAACATTTGCTGTACAATGCTCTGAATAGAATATAGTTACTGTTTTAGAATCATTATCAAGGTCAGGGTCACAATTACTTCTGTCTAGGTAGACTATAGATATGGAGTCACCAGCTGTTGTTGTACAATGCTGACTATAATATAGTTACTGTTTTAGAATCATTATCAAGGTCAGGGTCACAATTACTTCTGTCTAGGTAGACTATAGATATGGAGTCACCAGCTGTTGTTGTACAATGCTGACTATAATATAGTTACTGTTTTAGAATCATTATCAAGGTCAGGGTCACAATTACTTCTGTCTAGGTAGACTATAGATATGGAGTCACCAGCTGTTGTTATACAATATGCTTTGACTATAATATAGTTACTGTTGTATTGTCAAGATCAAGCTGTATTTTTTATTACTTTTCCCTGAAAAATATTATCTCCATATTTAATACAATTGTTGTAATTTCAGACTTAAAGTACTATGAGCACAATACACAATCTGACAATATGACAAAGAATGAACTACATAGGTATATAAATATATAAAGGCTTACATATACTGTATTGGAATATACGAAATTTAGAAGTGAACTTGGTTTGTGTATAGTACTGTAATACATAGCTTATTATTAAGGTTAAGATAATATAATACCATGCCTTTTTCTGTCAATTTTGGGATATGCCATTGGAAACACAATTGGGAATTTTAATGTGAATTTGCATCAAATTGGGGAAACTTCTTTGCACATATGAAAATCTAAATTTTACTGAATCTTTTTTATAAATGCATTTCTCCTTTTTTGGGAATTTTTTTCATCAAATTGGGAAAAAAGACATGTATTTTGTATTTGGGATGGGACAGAATTTCGACCCTGTGGGAACTGTAGAAAAAGGCATAAATACATTTAGTCAATATATAAATATATATATATATACACACACACAATGTAAAGATCATAGGATTATATATTTCATCTACATTACATGTACAGTACAACCTCACTATTAAGACCACCAAACTTACTGACTCAAAGTGGTCTAATTAGTGATGTATTACAGTGGAACCTTACTATTAAGACCACTTTTCTAACTGACTCAAAGTGGTCTGATTAGTCAGGTGTTACAGTGGAACCTCACTATTAAGACCACTTCTGACTGACTCAAAGTGGTCTGATTAGTGATGTGTTATAGTGGAACCCTGCTATTAAGACCACTTTTCTAACTGACTCAAAGTGGTCTCATTAGTGAGGTGTTACAGTGGAACCTTGCTATTAAGACCACTTTTCTTACTGACTCAAAGTGGTCTGATTAGTCAGGTGTTACAGTGGAACCTCGCCATTAAGAACACCTTTCAGATTGACTCAAAGTGGTCTGATTAATGAAATGGTCTATTTGAGGTTATTTACTTATTAAATATTTATCAAGAGACTAGAAACTTGTGGTCTGAAATGTGAGGTGGTCTTTAGGCAAGGTTCCACTGTATTTACTGAATTATATGTACAATGTGTTGTCAAAGTTAAGAGTGGAAAGTTTTTATCATAGCCTATACTGAAATAGAAACAGAAATAAATAAACATGTGTGTCAATAATGTGTATACAGTAGAACCTTAGATAAAGACCACCTTGCTTAGGAGAATACCTCCCATTTTAGACATAAAATAATCAGTCTCTTAAAAATTTCTTTTAACTCAATCACCCCTAAAGACACATTCTGACTGGTCTAAGTCAATGATTTACAGAAGAGTCCATTATTTTTCAGGGGTCAATGAGTTAAAATTGATATTAATTTCAATACCATCCCTTAATACACCACCTTGTTTCTTAATCAGACAACTTTGAATCAGTCAGGTGGTATCTATAATGAGGTTCTAATATATATATATATATATACCAGGGATTTTCCTGGGTTGATTTTGGGTCCAGTTACAGGAACCATTCCCAATACAAAAATGGCTTGTATTTTCCCAAAATTATACACAAATTCCCAATTTTGAAATTCAAAATAAATAATGAAATATTTTCAAACATATGTCTCAAATAAAGTGTTTCTATTTCAGTAAAAATGTTGTATTTTTCCCAAAATTTCTAGACCCTGGACTCAGAATTTTGATAAAGGTAGAAAAATCTGTTATATATATATATACACATATATATATATATATATACACACACACACATATATATATACACACACACACACACACACACACACATATATATATATACACACACACAAACACACACACACATACGCACACACACACAGAGTTAAGTTTAGTTGACAAATGAACCACATATACAATAGGGGTTACAAGCAGGGGTCGAATTAAGCATTTCTGTCTCACTAGTCAGTTAGACTAGTTGTAAACAAATTTTACTAGTCTTACAATGTATGACAAATTCACTAGCCCCAAAATGGTACACTGAATTACCAAACTGGCACATATTTACCGAATCAGTACCATAACTATTGAAGTGGCAGTTTTAGTAAGTTATCTATTTGATGTTTTTATATTCTCATTAGTCAAAAATCTGATTTGCTGAGCCTGAGTTAGGAAAAAAATTTAAGGTAATTCTTGTGTTCAATGTGCATACACATAAACACTTTCATTAATCATTACTCCTGTTTATACTATAATGTTTAAATACAGATCTTCTCCTTGTCAAGCAAACTAGCTGAAGCACAACCAAGACTACTGTCCACTGCATAAGTTACTAGTCTTGGGCTGGTGGACTACTGCAAATTTCAAACCCTGACAAGAGTTATCTAACTTGGTTTATAACTGATATAAGTCGTAAACATATTAGAAAAGAGTAATTGAGATTACATGGCAAGCTGAAATATAAATCATTTAAACATTAGAGGAGTGTAGGGTACAGAATACGCTGATATATATATATATATATATATATAATATATATATATATATATATATATATATATATATATATATATATATATATTATATATATATATATATATATATATATATAAATATGTGTGTGTGTGTGTATGTATGTATGTATATGTTAACTTGTACCTGACCTGTCTACATCACCATGTGTAACATGTATGTTGTGACCTGTCTACATCACCATGTGTAACATGTATGTTGTGACCTGTCTACATCACCATGTGATATGTTAACTTGTATCTGACCTGTCTACATCACCATGTGTAACATGTATGTTGTGACCTGTCTACATCACCATGTGTAACATGTATGTTGTGACCTGTCTACATCACCATGTGTAACATGTATGTTGTGACCTGTCTAGATCACCATGTGTAACATGTATGTTGTGACCTGTCTACATCACCATGTGATATGTTGACTTGTATCTGACCTGTCTACATCACCATGTGTAACATGTATGTTGTGAGCATAATCTAATCTTCATCCATTTTTATTAGAAGTAATGTCAGCAATATATAAAGCTGTTAGGCTTTGTATATCACTAGTAATGTATATGTTTGTAATGTAGTAATTAGCCAAATCTAACCTTTATCTATCATAAGGAAAAGTAAAGTATTTTTGAACAGTTGTGTACATGTAGTAATTACTATAAGCTAACAAAATAAGTAAAGTAATAGTACATTAAGTAATTACTATAATCTAACCTTTATCTATCATAAGGCAAAAGGAAAGTAATAGTAGTCTACATGTAGTAATTACTATAATCTAACCTTTATCTATCATAAGGTAAAAGGAAAGTAATAGTAGTCTACAGGAAATAATTACTATAATCTAACATTTATCTATCATAAGGCAAAAGGAAAGTAATAGTAGTCTACAGGAAATAATTACTATAATCTAACCTTTATCTATCATAAGGCAAAAGGAAAGTAATAGTAGTCTACAGGAAATAATTACTATAATCTAACCTTTATCTATCAAAATGAAAAGTAAAGTAATAGTAGTCTACAGGAAATAATTACTATAATCTAACCTTTATCTATCATAAGGCAAAAGTAAAGTAATAGTAGTCTACAGGAAATAATTACTATAATCTAACCTTTATCTATCATAAGGCAAAAGTAAAGTAATAGTAGTCTACAGGAAATAATTACTATAATCTAACCTTTATCTATCAAAATGAAAAGTAAAGTAATAGTAGTGTACATGCAGTAATTACTATAATCTAATCTCTATGTAGCACAATAAAAGAGAACTTGTAATATTTGTGCTAATATAGTACAGTAATTACTATTATCTAACCTCCATGACAATGAAAAGTAAAGTAATAGTTGGGTAAATGTAGCAATTACTTTAATCTAATATCTGTCTAGCACAATGAAAAGAAAAGTAACGGTTGTGCACATATAGTAATTACTATAATCTAACCTCTCTCACAATGAATAGTAAAGTAATAGTTGTGTACATGTAGTAATTACTATAATCTAACTTGAATTTGTTACAATGAGAAGTAAACTTTATGGTGTTTACAAGAATATTTGCTGACACCCAGCAGAGAAGTTTAGCTATAGCTGTGTTCAGTTAAGATTAGAAGCAGTTAGTTTGGTAGAGTTAGAATTGCCCTTCAGCAACAAGATGTTTAATACCCTGATTTGTATACAGAAAATATGGTAGGTCCAAAGTATTGGGCCAAAGATATAAATAAGATTTGTTTGACGTGGCCTGACTGACTCACTTAAAAACCCCATACCCAATTTTTCTGTTTTAGGCAGTTTTGCCAAATTATTTTTTGTCCTAAAAAACCTTAAACTTTTGTTTACATTTACATTTACACACCTGTATCAAAATTGAAAACAAAAAAAAGAATGGCCTACCGACTGACCCACTTCTAAAACTATTGCTTAGGGCACATCAAACAAATCATTTTTAACTCATTCACCCCTAAAGACACATTTGGATTTGTCTAAATCAATGATTTACATAAGAGTCCATTGTTTTTCAGGGGTTGATGGGTTAATGTTGGCCTTGTTTCAGAAGTTTGGTTGTTATAAGAGTATTAAACTACAGCAGTTTTATCATGCTGATTAGCAAAGATATAGAAAGTAAGGCTATACTATTTATAGGACTATAAACAAAACACAATTGTCTGAGAGCTGAAACAGAAAGAAATTGGCCTATGGGATAGATATAAGCATATACAACATTTAGTTGCTATGGTTACAAAGAGGCACTTGCTATATATACAAACATAAATATTGCATACATACTACCACATCAGTGCATGGAAGTTCATCTGTACCAGTCCTTTGTAGAAACAATAATGGAGTATGATATGAAAATTTGTGTTTCCTGAAGTAGGCAGCTTTGTCCATATATTTACTTTACCCATTACCATATTTGACCCAATAAGCACCCTGGGTGCTACAAAAAATAGGAAAAAGGAGTGGGTGCTTATTGGGACCAAAATAATAATCAAATTGACATAAAATTGATTTTTCTAGTCCACACCTCCTCGTCCCCAGCTAGAAAAGATTCTCTATCATGTGTAAAAAGGTGAGTTATAAATCTTAACTATAGGGGTAGGGGCGCTTACAGGGACATTGGTACTTATTGGGTCAAATACGATATGCCACATATAGACCTACATTAACGGTAATGAATATTCATGATACTGATGTAATCATAGATATTGAGGTTTTAATCTATAAAAATGTTCCTTCACCATCACCCAATAACACTGCATATTTGTATCAATAATAAACAAAAGCAGAGGCCAAGATATACAGAAATATTTTTCTTTTAATTTTTGTTATCTCTTCAGCAAAATAAAAATCCTTACTGGCAAGTAATTGGCAAATGCCACATGCCCAATAGGACAAGTTTAGAAGAAAAAAATATGTTGTGCTAAGCAAGCTTGATTAAACATTCATGTTTGGAACTTTGTGTTATAGTTTTTTTTTTATTAAATTGTGTATTATGCTTTACTCAGTAATTTGTCAATTATATAATGACGATCAATTGTAATGGTGGAGGTGAGATTCTGGTTACAAAATACCCAAGACAAGACCACCAACCTTCTGCAAGTAAAACGGCAAACTTTGTCACAGAATAAGCTTAGGTTTCATGGTTTAAACTGTGATACTTTAACCAGAAAGCCACAGACCTCCTCCTTTAAAGTTACAGAAACCACATGCAGGTAGTAACACTGAGCTGCTATAAGATAACGGAATGATTCGATTCTATACTTAAGAAATTTACACCATAAAAATTCTGAATAAACCTTTAAATCTAAAATAGATTACCTCTTTTTTCCAAAGAAACTTTTGATAGATCCAAATGTTGATTTCTTCTTCATCTTGGACACATCCTCTGAGGATTTGGACAATGGATTTTGTGTTTTACTCATCTTGTCCTTTTTCCCTGGCGTATACATTGGAATTTTTGTGTCCTTTGCTAAAATTTTCAAATTTTTACTTCCAGTAGGGCTAACAGGAGGAGATGACGCTGCAACTGGTGCACTTTGACGGTACTCCATGTTTGGGTGACTCAGTCTACCTGAAAGTACCGGCAACTTCTTTGGAGATCTGGTAGTTATTTTACTTAAATGAGATGGAATAGTTTGGAAAGAGTTATTAGGGGATATACGTCTATTCACTTCAGTTTTACTTCCTCCGAGTGATTTACCAAGTTGTACAGGGTTTTTGTTCGGTTCTCTGTTTTCCGAGAGATCTAGTTTAAGCTCGTTCTTATTTATATCAGACATATGACTTTGATTTTGTTTAAGGCTTCCATTTTTTCTTCCCATTACTATGGGCACATCCTTGTCTGAAGATTTTTCCCCTTCAGCACACACAGATTTATTTTCTGACTTTTTACTTGTTACTTCTGATCTTTGATTCTCACTCTCAGATACAATTTTTTTCTGCCTCTCGGCCGCTTTTGGTGGCTTGTCCGTATTATGTTTCAGCGGAACTAAATGCTCAGGAGCCATATCTAAACTAAGATCTTTGAAGATCACATGTTCTGAAGAATTAAGGCAGTCATTATCGGAGGACAACATTTGTGAATTCATTAATTCATTGTCTCTAGTTCTATCATCTGACAGATTAGGGGAAATATTTTCATATGTGACCTCTGAACTTTCTGGCGGTACAAATTCATCATTAACACCAGCTTTAATATCGTCGCTGACTTGAATAGTAGAGGATTCATTGTCGTATTCATCCTCATCATCATCTGCCCCATAAACACCATAACTCTCCACATTTTTTTTATGAAACATTTGAGGTACATTTTCAACCTGAGTTAAATTTTCATCTCCAATCAATTCTTCCTGTTTTTGAAAGTTCTTCTTCCCAATGTATCCAACACCAAGGTTAACCGGTTCAATGTCAGAACCAAAACGTCCAGACCTATCTGTCCCAGAAAATGCTTCTAGCTCTCTTTCAGCCATCAGTCTTTGAAGTGATAAATGTAACTCGTTCCTTGCTCGTCCTTCTCCAGGGTGGCCCCGGGGTGAGTTGAGGTCCGTATGATGAAATGACCAATTTTCTAGCAATTTGTCTCTCTGCTCGGTCTCTCTTCCTGTGAAGTCTATAGAACTGGCAGGCCTAAATTGTGCCTTCCTAATGTTTGGCCTTGTGTCATCGTACACTGTTCTGCTGGTATGTGTAGGAGTGCTTGAAAATGGAAAATGTGGAGTGAGAGGCCGGAGATAATTAGAACTCACATTACTCCTTTGACTATCTGGCCTCCTGCGAATCTTTATCTTTCGAGGTGGTTTTTCTGGACTCCTTAATCCTGCATTTTGTGGTTGAATTTTTGTCAAAGATGAATACATTTTTTTCCCAGACTGATAAGGCAAATAGACATCACTTCTCCCACTTGAAAGAATTTCAGCGTACTCCTGATGGGTCAAGTCAGGATGACTTCCAAAGGTAGAATGAGGACGTGGGGGTACAGACAAGGGTCGGTCACGGTATCCATGACTTTCTCTCTCTCTTCTTTCCCTGAGCACTTGAAGCATATACCTGGAACCATGAATCAAATTTAAAAAGAATGAAAATACCAAAATTGCATAAACTCAACTTTTCGTTTGGCAGCAGATTAGTAATGCTAAATGATAACGAGGGATCACAAGTGATACTAATCTCCTCGCAATGGAAATATTGTATAATACCTGTAGAGTGCTGACAATAATATTTCAATAATATAATCAAAGGGCGTAACTCTATAATAAGGGAGCGCAGGTTATGAAATGCGAACTTGTCTGAGATGTTACCATTATAAATCCTTGTATCAAGTTTCATGAAATTCCATGGGAGAAATAAACTTGATAGAGTGCCGACAGAAATATTTCAAAGGGCAATAACCCTGTAAATAAGGGAACGCAGGTTACAAAACATGACACAATGACTTTAGAGATATTACTATAGTAAAACCGTGTATCAAGTATTGTGAAATTCCATTGAGAAATAAAATTTTTAGAGCGCTGTCAAGGAAAGTGTAACATATGTACATACGTACATATGTTCGAGCCTATTCCTATATCTCCTCCAAACTTCGTTTGTGAGGGGATAATAACAATATAAACCACAGATATGAACCTGTATGCATAAAAATTAAGTGTTACTTTTTACAAGAATGAAATTCTCTCATATCACAGGTAAGTCAATTTCATCAATGGTGCTATGTAGCTACATCTTTCTGTGATGATGCACACAGATCTAGCCTGTGGTAAATTAATTCTTGAAAATCTTCTGACAAGTGTTAATGAATTTAAAAGTCCCTGGATAACGATACCCAACACAACAATCTTTAGGTAAATGAACCAATCTTTGAAATCCCTGTCACACATTGACGATTTAGATGACATATAAAAAATTAGGAGAGTATGCTAGCATATGTCAGATAAGTTGTAAGTTTTGTATAAGTTGATGACATGCTGGCAAGTACAGCAAGATCATGCATGCAAAAAAAAATTTCTATGTATGCCAGTGTATGACCCATATGTTCTGCATACGCTGAAGTAAGTTGTAGGCACATTATACAATCATTAACACACGTTTCTACATGATTCTCATCCATAAGAATACATCGAGAAAATATCAGTGAAAATTTCACATATGCCAATGTTTTACAAATTTTTGATATTTTTTTTTCCATAATTCGGCATAAATTCGGCAAATCGTTAATTTGTGACTGGTCTACAGCAAAAGTTTGACATAAGCCAATTTTTTATAATTTTTAATTTTTATCTAAAACAACTTTACTCAACTTTGGCTAATCCTGAAATCTGACTGGGTGAGCAGGCAAAGTTGAGAATATTCTCAAGTTTTATACCAGGGCATCTCAAACAGTGCATCAGTGTCAAGAATTTGTATGGGCTTAAAACCTCACACAAAATAATAGTATCATCATTACCTCCTAGTGGTGTTAGGGGAGGGATGTTGATGGGAGGAATTTTCTTCCTCATGGATCCCACTGTCCCTGGCACTTGATACTTGATTTGCCTCACAACTGCTGCCACTGGATCGAGATCGCATTGAATTTCCACAGTCACGAGACCTGTAATTAATAAAAAAAAAATTATACAGGAGAACTTAAGTGCGTTGAACTTTAAGGAATTTAATTTCTTAATGTTTCGAACTTATGACAAAAGTCCCAAATTACTCTGATGTTTAATGCTGCTACTTATAAACAATATACATGTATATATAATGCAAACTTTTATGAATTAAATTTCTCAATGTTTCAATTAAATTTTTGGGCCGATTTCTATAAAAACATTTAAATTTCTTACAAATATTCTTGTCAAGAATTCTCATCTATATAGAGATGTCACCAGCTTTAGGTGAAGTTCAACAAATTTTGACCTGTGCTTCAGACATCTGTCAATGTAGTGAAGGTTCTACATCATCCCACGTCTGCCATGACATGCTACCTCAGTTTTAAGTCTCACCAAAGATACCAAAGACTTTTCCTTATCCAAGCATTTCCAAAAAGGAAGTTCTGAGCATTTGCCAGAAGGAAGAGACGCTGTTTTTTAACCACTTCAGTGCATATTATGATGCAGCGTTATCCTTAGGACGTTGCATAATTAACGTCTTACGCATTCAGGGAAAGTTAATATCGTGACAGATATATCTGTCATATGCACTGAAGTGGTTAAAGTCTTATAATTTGATTCTAATTGTGTTTTAGGCTGCATTGAAAATTTTTCAGTTATATGGTGGCGGCCAGTTTTCAGTGGTGGAGGAGAGAACTCAGTTACAATGTACCCAGGAAGACACCACCAACCTTCTACAAGTAAAGTCTTATGGACGTCCTCTGTGCTGGGAATTGAAGCTGGGAACTGGCTTTTGTGAAATGAGTGCTCTTACCTCTACTACAAATGATAATGAGCTAAATGTTAATAAATCCAACCTGTTGATAGTCAGGAACTGCATGGCATTTTCTATGTCACTGTTCATCATATATAGGAAATTCTTCAGGTTATATAAGGCAGATTCTAGATAATTTCTATCTGGGTGATCCAGGCTTGTGTGTTTCATCAGGTTCTATAAAAACATCAAAGTTATGATGACTTCCAAAACATATTTGATGTTTCAAACAAAACTTTTGATTGATAAAAAATAATAAAAAATTTGAAACTTATTTTTATTAAAATACAGTAAAACCTCTTTATAATGCCCCTCATTTCATTTGCAACCTCACTTTATGCCACAATTTTTGAAAGTCCACTTTTCCCTGTAATTTCATTTACAGTTTCCCTCAACTTATCACCATACCCCTTTATAATACCAAATTTTGGCTGAAGAAATGGTGGCAGTATAACAAGGTTTCACTGTTTATATGACATTTACAAATGGTGGCAGTATAATAAGGTTTCACTGTATATATGACATTTACAAAGGGTGGCAGTATAACAAGGTTTTACTGTATATATGACATTTACAAATGGTGGCAGTATAACAAGGTTTTACTGTATATATGACATTTACAAATGGTGGCAGTATAACAAGGTTTCACTGTATATATGACATTTACAAAGGGTGGCAGTATAACAAGGTTTTATTGTATACTGCAACACTATCAGTGAATAATCGGTAGTAATTCTCAATGCAACAGGCATGAAAACTGTCATAAAATTTATAAAATCAATTAAAGATAACACGTTAGTTATAAGAAATTGCATATGATGAAATATTGAAATTTGTGACACACAAAAAAAATTACATTTAAAAATTTATTGCATAATTAAAGGATTAAATCTAAAATTACAGTTAACATTAAAATTATAAAGATGACATATTTTTCTCTTCTTACTTTCAGAAGGAGGGAATACTTTGGTATCTGTTGAAGTGGCGACAGCAGAAGTGGAATGAGATTCGACGTGGCTAAACTAGAACTCTGTAATAAACATTGAGTCATATCATTATTATTTTCAAGTATAGTTCATGACATAAAGATATACAGTAGAATCTCTTTATCTCAATATTCAAGGGACCACCCTAATTACTTCAAGATATCCGGAAATCGAGATAACCAAATTTCTAATTGACAAATATATATCTATATATATATCTATCTAAAAAAATCAAGACCTGATGTTCAACTTTGTTATATCCAGAATTTCAACTCCCCCAGTATCAACAGAATGGGGTTCCACTATATATATATATATATATATATATATATATATATATATATATATATATATATATATATATATTAGAATCTTGTTGTCTTGAAGTTCATGGGACCACCCCCGTTCCTTCGAGATATGCGGAATTCGAGATAACAGAAATTTGATTTATGTTTACTAATCTATCAATCAAAATCGGGACCGGTTGTTCAACTTCGATATAACCAATTCATATGATTTCGAAATAACAAGATTCCACTGTATATATAAAACTTTGAAATTCAAGAAACTGACCTTATAACAGAAATTCTAATTATGGTAACATGTTTTTTCATCCACATGTATATTGAGACTTGCCAATCAAAATAATGAAATATCTGGAATTTCAACTCATTCAATTTTGACATAATGAGATTTCATTATAAATATATATAAATAAGTAACCTAAAATTAATTTTATGTGATGCTACTCAAGTCATAAAAAATAATCACAAAAATTCCTCTTTTTTTCACAGAATCAGAAGCCATCATTTGTTCCTAGATCCAGTAAAATCATCACTTAATTTACCAGCTTATAACCATAGTAATATATCACTTTGTAATCAATTGGCATCATACTCGGTAATATCACACTTACCCCCACTAATGTTCGAAATCTGGCTGACAAGGAGAACCATCTGTTGATATTGTTGATAATGGCCGAAAAATCATTTATATATTCCTTATAAAGTGACATTCCATCTCCCTGTGGTGAAAAAATAAATTTTCTGAATTACTGTTTCAATGTGTTTACAAATCAATAAGATTATCATTAATTTAAATGAGTTAACCTATATTCTTCTGTCCTATTTTCACTCACAACAACTATAAACACATACAACAACCTCAATTAAAAATTGGCAACTTTTTCAAAAATGCTTAGTTGCAATTTTGTAAGACTAAATTGTTCTGACAATAATCATCACAGAAACACTTACTTCTCCAGTGTATCCCATATTCAAGTTCAATGTCTTAGGTCAAAGGTCAAGGTACCAAATGATAACTGAGGTCATAGGATATGTGAAATATCAAAGCTCTATCCCTCATGGTTTAAATGATATAGCTGAGGTTAAAGTTTTTGAAAGTAGGTAAAAGTGCTAGGTCAAGATAACAAGGTCAAAAGGCAAGGTACCAAATGACAGCTATGGTCATAAGGAATATATCTGTGAAATATCAAAGCCCAGTCCCTTGCAGTTAACAATATATAGGCCAGGTTAATGTTTTGTCTATAAATGCTAACGACAAGAACAATGACGATGCTGGGGGTATGGCATCAGACTTTTGTCCCGGCAAGCTGAAAATTTGCTACCCGTTTAACTAGGCTCTGTCATCTACAGATATACCCTGTTCCCTAGGCTCAAACATCTACAGAAATATACCCTATTCCCTAGACTCAGTCATGTACAGAAATACCCTGTTCTCTAGACTAAAACATCTACAGATATACCCTATTCCCTAAACTCAGTCATGTACAGAAATACCATGTTCCCTAGGCTAACAAATCTACAGATATACCCTATGCATATTCCCTAGACTTTGTCATGTACAGAAATACCCTGTTCCATTGGCTCAAGCTTCCACAATTATACCCTCTTCTCTAGACTCAGCCATCTACAGATATACCCTAGACTGTGTCTAGTACAGAAATACCCTCCTTCCTTCATTCAAACCTCCACAGATATACCATCTTCCATAGGCTCAGTCATCTACAGATATACCCTAGACTGTGTCTTGTACAGAAATACCTCCTTCTCTCATTCAAACCTCCACAGATACACCATCTTCCATAGGCTCAGTCATCTACAGAAGTATTCCCTTCCCTAGGGTAATTTATCTTATGAATGCTCACTTCCCTATGGTCAGTCACCTTTTAAAATACTTACTTCCTGGGAATCAGTCATTTTCAGAAATACATCTCCCATTATACTGCTGAATTTCCATTTTAACAGACGTTCCTCCATTTTGTGTAGCTGCATGCAATGCTGTTCATATATTTGTGGGATGTATGATGGGAAAATGGCGTACAGATCTTGGGAATCCATCAATTCTGACTGTCGTAGTGGATTCATAAACCCATCAATTAGACTCCATAATTGTGAGCAATATGTCCGCTCAGCTTCTATAATCTCTTGCACAGCTTTCTCCCTTTGTACTGTCAACAAAGAAACTAGCCATTACTTTTTAATTCATTTTGAAAATAATTTCACAGAGAAAACAGTCCATAAGATTAGCAATATGCTGGCTTTGAACAAAACATGAAAAATAATTGTTTACTAAATAAATCGTATCGGTATAAAACATTCACTATTCAATTGATGTGTGTATTATCTATTGTAGCTGATATACCATTGTTTGTCTGAGGTATGGACGAGGTGTCGAGTATTGTGATATTATTAAATTTAATACTGTTCACGCATAAATGACCTTTCTATTTATCCATGAACATTTATTAAATTTAATGATGTCACAATACTTGACACCTTGCCCATACCTCAGACAAAAAATGAAAAATGCATTGTGACGTCAAGAAATTGGACTAATTTTCGCAAAAATGTGACGAATCAATTAACATGACTGTAGTGATTTATATTAGTATGATTAGAATTTTATCAAGTGAGAGGTGTATTCTTTGTAACTTATGTAAATACAATAGAACTTCGACTTGTCAAGTGACCAACAAAAAAGTTCAAAACATCGGGACTTCGACTCATGGATGGTAACAAAGAATATGTTTTTTAGTTTCAGAGTTTTTATAAGGTTTATATGTCTTCGATTGCTTTGAAACCATTTAAGACATATATGGTCATTATAATTAATTATAAGTGCTAAATTTTATTTAATTTTCGTGAAATTAAACTATTTAATGTTTATGAGAAGGAGAAGGTGAAGAATTATCATTGGCACAATTTCGAACACATCTAAAATTGAACTTCAAATTATATATAGAAATTTTCATTGTTTTCAAGGAATGGGCTCAAATATTTATTTTCGAAACATCGAGAAATTCAACTCATAAAAGTTAAAATTATAAAATGTCTATAAGTAATGTTGAATAACAAAATTATTTGGGACTTTGTCAATAGTTCGAGACATCGAGAAATTCAACTCATTGAAGTTCGATTCATCAAATTTCTACTGTATGATCATAAATTGTCTTTGATAAATAAAAGTATGACCAAAGAATTTTTATTGCTGAAGTGTTAATTGTTTGTGAATGACAATAATATGATCAGAGTAGCACAGGAAGTAGGAGTGTATCATCTTAATAACATTAACGTGATCACATATATTGTCTGCGATTAAAGTTAACATAATCTAAGAGACATGTACTGGATACGATTAAAATTAACATGATCACATATTTTGTCTGCGATTAAAGTTATAATAAAAGAGATGTATACTGGTTGTGATTAAAAGAAACATGATCACATATTTTGTCTGTGATTAAAGTTAACATAATCAAAGAGATGTATACTGGCTATGATTAAATTTAACATGATCACATAGATTTGTAATGGCTATGATTAATGTTAACATATACACAGGGATGTGTGTTGGCTGTGATTATCATTAACATAACCACAGAGATGTTTATTGGTTGTGATTTATGTTTACATGATCACAGAGACGTATAATGTCTGTAAGTAAATTGACATAAACACAGAGACATATATTATCTGTTATTAACGTTAACATGATAATGGCAGCAATGTATAATATCTATGATTATCGTTAACATGATTATACAGATGTATATTGTTTTATAATTGACCTCTTTCACTAAAGGACAACTGAATTTAAACAAACCTCTAAATGACATTGATCTTAATCCTTGCTAAGGCAAACAGAAATAAATTAGCCCATAAAAAAAACAGGTACAAGTACACCAACCGGTGTGACTGATGTTATTACCGGTACTATGAATTGTGTGATTCAAGTGGAACATGTACTAAGTTATGGACAGAATTGATACTTTTAAACTAATACTCATTTCTCCATCATCCAGACAGGTGAGCTATACTTTCTTATTATATAAATGCATCATAAACTAAAATGATAGCTTTTCTAAAACTTGATGTTTATTGCAAAAAAAAAATTATACACAGCGGAATCTCTATCTCGAAATTCATGGGACCATGACTATTTCTCTGAGATATCCAGAATTTGAGATAACCAAATTTTTATGAATATTCTTTTTTCTATCCATAAGAATCAGAACCACCTTTCAACTTTGACATCAAACCAGAATATTGACTTATCCAATTTCAACATAACGAGATTCCAAAGCATATGAATAAAGTTGAGAAAAGTCTAGAATGACCAATACATATAAGAAAAGGTGATAAGAGGTTTTGTTATGTGTAAGAAAAGGATGTGTTATGTTTTATATTGCAATATTATCTTATCAACCCCTGCGATCACATTTAGACTCACCCATATCAATAAATAGTATGGTCTACTGTCATAATTCAGAGGGGATCAAGTTGATACTGCATGTAAAATTATCATAAAATCTTTATCCTAAATCAAACACCCCTAAATTCTGACACTGGACTTAACTATTCTTTGCAATGGGAGGGTCCAAATGTGACTTCAAGGGTTAATGAGTTAAGATACGTGATTACCTTCTTCTGACACCCTCTCGTGCAGGGGAATTTTCTGTGAAAATTGGTGCTTTTCATCAATGAAATCTGTTAAGTTGAAACATAATCTGATGAAAATTATATCTCTGAATAGATAGTGTGTTTGAATAGCTGCCATATTTTTGAAAATCTAAACTGACCAAAGCATGGGGGTTATAGGTATTAAATATAGATAATGATTAACCAGTCAGTCTGCAAAGCAAACTTTGTGAAATGATGCAGCCATCGAAATACACCAAATGTGAAGACAGAGATGCAATTTTAATTGGATGTAGTGGAAAATTGCAAATTTAAAACTAAAGTACACCTGTGTGCCAAAAATATGTCAACTTTGTTCATTTTCCCATAGCTTTCTTTATTATACCTTCTGTTAAAATCTCGTAATCTGATTGGTTGAGAGAAATGTGAAAAATAAATATTACATTCATGAGAGGGTAATATTGCATATTTTCATCCCTCGGAAAGCATTGTTGACCAAGGCGAACCGAGGTCAACAATGCTTCCTCGGCACGAAAATAAGCAATATCACCCTCTCGTGAATGTAAATAATATTTATTTAATTTTACATTGACTTCTTTCCAGTGATTGTCACATATTAATGGTTTCATCAATTCATGTGAAATTTCATATCTTTTGAAGTAAGATTTTTTTTTTCTTCTGGTTTTTGGTTTAAATTTCTCTCAAGCTTTATTTCTGAGAATCAAAAATTTTTCTTTGTAATATGCATTTTTTGAAGCCACTAACTAAGAACAAAGATGGAAATGGCGCTACAAATTTTGCTTGTCACTTATAAATACTTGCATTTTATACAAAAAAAATTGACACATTTCAAACTAATTTAGAAAATAGTCCATAGACTTCCACACAATTGTACAAAAGTTTACATAATTTCATTGAATATATACGAGTCAGACCAATTATTTGAAAACAATAAATATTTAAAGGGGCATTAGCTGTGATCAACAAAAGAGTTATTTCAATTTTTTCTACTCTTACTTGATGTACAATTACAAATAAGAGCTATACATCAGCATAAAAAAATCTTATATTCCTATATACCGGTATTTTGTAAAAATAAGGTCAGGTCCAGTGTGGTATTCGTATACAAATAGTAAGGCTGAGTTAATCAATTGCAAGTGAAAAAGAGCATGCCAAACCTGGGTTTCTCAAGCAATTTTCACAAAATATATAGGAATTTAAGAACTTTTAAGCATGTGTGTATCTCTTCTTTGTATTCATATACCAATTTAAGTAGTAAAACACAGTTAATGCCCCTTTAACATAGATGACATTAGTTGATCTAATTTTGGCACGTGAGTGTAGATTAGAATCAATGTTAACATGAAAAGGTACATCAGGAAATGAGATCATTCACCAAAACAGAATGAGATGGATTTATACATACAGATGAACATGTGTATATCTAACGTATCTACTGAGCAATGTCAAGAATTAAATATTCATAGTGATTTTACAGTATGCACTATATAGAGACTGTGCTTTTGTGTGATGTAATATATAAAGAGAGAGAGAGAGAGAGAGAGTTTTATCACAGTAGATATACTGATGTTTGATATTTACACTATCTTAAGTGTTCATTACCTAGTGTTAACTGTTTAGTGTCTTTAACACATGGTTTTACATTAATTTTATCAAGAAAAAAATGTGTCTTGAGTAACATAAAATTCATCAAATTTTGCAAAAAAATCAACATTTTTCCTTTTTTTAATTACATAACACTAATAAAAACTGAAAAAATAGAAATAAAAAATTAAAGAAGGTTTTAAAAGTTTAGTTATGAAATAACAGTAAAGGCTTTGTAGAATGGTAAAAATAACGTACAGCTTCCATCTTGATTTACTGTCAGTCCTTGTGCCTGAAAACAAAAGAGATATCATCTTGAAAAGAAACAGCATCTTGCAAGAAGTGACCTGAACTTTTATAAACAAATGTTGAGGGAATTATATTCACCTATTGTTTACTTGTGTTGTAGTAGGTCAAGGTCAGAAGTTTTCAAATTTACTCCGTACTCAAACCCAACTAGATTTGGCAACCTTCTTCACATAATTGTCTTAGGTTCTAGTTGGATCTTTTCTGCTGACAAGAGGCAAGATTTAAGGTGCATTAGCTGTGTTTTTTTCCCAAAAATTTTGTTTCCTTTTTTTATTACTTAGAATGACATATAATAACAGAAAAGACATATACACAGGCAAAAAAATTCTTAAACTCCTATAAATTTTGTGAAAATTTCTTGAGAAACCCCGATTTGACAATTATTCACTTGCAAGTGATTAATTTAACCTTACTATTTGTATATGCATACCACACTGGACCTGATCCCATTTCCACCAAATATATAGCAATATAAGAATTGATATGCCTATGTTTAGCTTTTATTTGATACTGTACATCAAGTACCAGAAGCAGAAGTAGAAAAAAATAGATTTTTTTAATTTTGGTAAACACAGCTTATGCCCCTTTAATGGTTTACAGTAACGAGCAGGTTACTATAACCAATGGGCCACACACAGCTCACTCCTAAGATTTTTGAAAAAAAAAAGTTGTGATTGTTTCTTCACCAAGTGCTCAACATAGAAAGTGAAAATGTCAGGTCTATCAGAAGAGAACTAAAACCAAGTTCCCATGTAACAACAGACATGACACATTTTAAAAAAAGCTCTCACTGCATTAGTCTCAGTCAAAAACAAAGAATTACAAATTTGTTGCATTTCACTAAATATTTTTTTTTTTTCAGTTACATGGTGAAACCAGTTTTAAATGGGGGAGGAGAGAACCTGGTTACAATGTAATGAGAGACATAACCGATCTTCTGCATGTATGCTTTACCTATAGCTGGTAACATTGTTATATAAGTGAAAATTTTATGCAGGATGAATAAAAAAAAAACAAATAAACAAAACAGAGAATCCATTTAGTAGACATGTTCACTTTTCTGGAGCAAGACTTAATTATCCCCAGAGAATACAAAATATCTTGTTTCCATGGAAACGATAAAATAATTGTTCACTAAATGATGAAATACCTGTAAATTTCGGACTGGGTCATCTTCATCACTTGATGCTGATGTCTCCAAATGAAGACATTTCTCATGTAATGCCTGCGATAGGTTGAGACTTTTACAAGCCAGAGCAGTCACTGAATGCGTATCACATTCGTCTGTAAAACAACAACAAATGTTTAATAATTTGTAATTCTCACATTTAGTAAAATATTTTGCACTTATTATTCTCACACTTAGTTGTTGTACATTTATCACTTGTATAACTCAGTTGTCTGTACAACAACAAAGCATTTACCACTTGTATAACTCAGTTGTCTGTACAACAAAGCATTTACCACTTGTATCACTCAGTTGTCTGTACAACAACAAAGCATTTACCACTTGTATCACTCAGTTGTCTGTACAACAACAAAACATTTACCACTTGTATAACTCAGTTGTCTGTGCATTTACCACTTGTATAACTCAGTTGTCTGTACAACAGCAAAACATTTACCACTTGTATAACTCATTTGTCTGTACAACAACAAAGCATTTACCACAAGTATAACTCAGTTGTCTGTACAACAACAAAGCATTTACCACTTGTATGACTCAGTTGTCTGTACAACAACAAAGCATTTACCACTTGTATTACTCAGTTGTCTGAACAACAACAAAGCATTAACCACTAGTATGACTCGTTTGTCTGTACAACAACAGAGCATTTACCACTTGTATGACTCAGTTGTCTGTACAACAACAGAGCATTTACCATTTGCATGACTCAGTTGTCTGTACAACAACAAAACATTTATCACTTGTATGAATACAAGCTGACAAAAAACCTGGAAATATTGATTATTAGCAAAAATGACAATATTTTACATGTAAGTTGTACATAAGTAAATTAGATAAACTGTACCTTTCTGTTGATGAAAAGTTGATAAGTAAGGGTGGATCATTGGGGGCATATCTTTAACATGGTTATCAATTCGTGGCTCCGTGGTTTTTGCCGACTCCTGATTCTTCAATCTATGAGTAAAAACGAACAGAAGAACATAAGTACATTTATATACCAACGGAACTTTGAAAACACAAGAAATGAAACTAAATACTATTATGTTTACGTTAACAAAGTTTATAAGACAGTGAACGTATTCAGTAATTACAATTCTGAGAGTAATTATGAATCAATAAATGCCCCCTTGTAATTACTGTATAAGTTCACTATCTGTGTAACTTATTAACCCCTGAAAAACAATGGACTCTTCTGTAAATCAATGACTTAGACAAGTCCAAATGTGTCTTTTGGGGGTAAATGGATTGAGTGAATGGCAAGCAATTATAAATCTTAAACTAAAACCTTAACTAACCAATAACTGGATGGACTGATTAATAGATAAACTGCAAGAAGGATGAACAGAGGCAGAAAAAAAACTTAAGTTTTCCCTCACTGATCCCTTATAAATTGAACTTTAAATAAAAAAATCAAATGCTTCAATTTCACAATATTGGTAGAAGCTAATTGTATATACATTTCAAGGACAAGGCCTAAAGAGATATATGGAATAAGTGCACTCTTACTAACATATGAAATCAGTAGTCCTGACCATTCTTACTATCACATGAAATCCCTGCTGTCCTGACCATTCTTACTATCACATGAAATCAGTACTGTCCTAACCATTCTTACTATTATATGAAATAAGTAGTCCTGACCATTCTTACTATCATATGAAATCAGTGCTGTTCTTGCCATTCTTATTATGATATGAAATCAGTACTGTCTTGACCATTTCTACTTCCATTCTTACAAACTTTAACAATACCAAACAGATGACACTGTAACAATACTAAGCAGATGACATTGTAACAATACCATGCAGACAATACTCTAACAATACCCAGCAGATGACACTGTAACAATACCCAGCATACGACAATGTAACAAAACCAAACGAAAGACAATGTAACTACCAAACAGATGCCACTATATAACAATACCCAGCAGATGACACTGTAACAATACAGAGCAGATGACACTGTAACAATACAGAGCAGATGACACTGTAACAATACCCAGCAGATGACACTGTAACAATACCCAGCATATGACAACGTAACAAAACCCAACAAAAGACAATGTAACTACCAAACAGATGCCAATATATAACAATACCCAGCAGATGACACTGTAAAAACACCCAGCATATGACAATGTAACAAAACCCAACAAAAGACAATGTAACTACCAAACAGATGCCACTATATAACAATACCCAGCAAATGACACTGTAACAATACCCAGCAGATGACACTGTAACAATACCCAGCATATGACATGGTAACAATACCCAGCAGATGACACTGTAACAATACCCAGCAGATGACACTGTAACAATACCCAGCAGATGACACTTTCACAATACCCAGCAGATGACACTGTAACAATACCCAGCAGATGATACTGTAACAATACCCAGCAGATGACATGGTAACAATACCCTGCAGACAACTCTCTAACAATACCCAGCAGATGACACAGTAACAATACTGAGCAGACGACACTCTAACAACACCCAGCAGATGACACTGTAACAATACCCAGCAGACAACACTGTAACAATACAGAGCAGATGACACTGTAACAATACAGAGCAGATGACACTGTAACAATACCCAGCAGACGACACTGTAACAATACCCAGCAGATGACACTTTCACAATACTGAGCAGAACACACTAACAATACCCAGCAGATGACACTGTAACAATACCCAGCAGATGACACTTTAACAATACTGAGCAGACCACACTCACAATACCCAGCAGATGACACTGTAACAATACCCAGCAGATGACACTTTAACAATACTGAGCAGATGACACTGTAACAATACCCAGCAGATGACACTGTAACAATACAGAGCAGATGACACTGTAACAATACTGAGCAGAACACACTAACAATACCCAGCAGATGACACTGTAACAATACTGAGCAGATGACACTTTAACAATACTGAGCAGATGACACTGTAACAATACAGAGCAGACCACACTAATAATACCCAGCAGATGACACTTTAACAATACAGAGCAGATGACACTGTAACAATACAGAGCAGACCACACTAATAATACCCAGCAGATGACACTTTAACAATACAGAGCAGATGACACTGTAACAATATCAAGCAGATGACACTGTAACAATACCAAACAAATGACACTTACCTATCGTCCAGTACTTTCTGAGTTGCCACAATTTCTTCCATTTGTGATCTCATTTTTTGAATTTCTGTCTAAATACAAAAAATTAACACTAGATATTAGTCAAGCAAATTTACTTCCCATATACAGTACAACAATACAGTCAAATCTACAAAGCATACTGTATCAGGGAACCAGACAAATCAATGCAGGATGTGGTTCTGGTTCCTATCAGAACCCTTAGAATCTCTTCTCATTTCAATTTCCTTGTGGAAAGTATTGATCCCTACCTGGTATTATAAACCAGGTTCTCTCCAACACCATTAAAAATTGGCCTGACCATAAAACTGAACATTTGTTGAGTGTGGCCTACAATATCGTTTAAAGAATGATTTCATACCATTCCATCTTTTGTAAATAATTTGGTTTCTTATCTAATAAACAAAATAGGGTTTCTAATTGTGGAAACCCTTGACTTGAACATTCTTTTTTAATTCAGAAATCTGTTTGGCTCAACTTGTCAAATTAAGAATATTCATAGACCTAACAAAGTCTGATATAAGATGACATCAGGTTTATATTTTTAGTAAATTTCAAGAATACAGGTAACACAAATACATAAAGATTTGAAAATCCTTTGAATTATTCTTCAGACAAAATCAATCCCAGAGGTAATTCAGTAATTTTTGTTTATCATTATTTTACAGTACATATTATTTTTTTTATTTTAATTCATGTTTAATGTTAATTGTTAATTCATGACCTTGTGCCTTAGGTATGACCTTGTATATCATGTGTGACCTTGTATTTAAGTCTAACCTTGTACCTTGGTATGACCTTGCATATCATGTATGGCCTTGTTTACCTAAGATATGACCTTGGACCTTGGTATGGCCTTGTATATCAAGTATGACCTTGTACCTCTGGTATAACCCTGTACCTCAGGTATGACCTTGCATCTCAAGTATGAACTTGTACCTCAGGTTTGATCTTGTACCTCCATTATGACCTTATACCTTGGGTATGACCTTGAACCTCAGGTAGGACTTTGTATGTCAGGTGTGATCTTGTACTTTGAGTATGACCTTGTACCTCAGGTGTGATCTTGTACCTTTGGTATGACTTTGTAACTCAGGTACGACCCTGTACCTCAGGCATTACTTTATACCAAAGTAAGCCACAGAGAACAGCACTTTTGAATTCCTTGTTGACAACATTTTTTTTATTTAATAAATACTTTAATTTCAATAAATCTATTTCAAACTTTGAATTTTGTTTTACAATACCTGTAGTGATGTAACTGTGCCTGTCAAATCTATAATTTGCTGTTGTGTCTTCTCCTTATCACTGACCATCTGTTGCTGAAGAGATTCATCCCCATATTGTGTTTTGGCCAGCTCTTCCATTGCAGAGGTAAAACTATGTTTCATTTCCTGTACCATTTCTTGTACCTGGAGAGTAAAATGATTCCAATACTTCAAAAAATTTCAGACTTGACAAGTTCATCCTGATGTCCGACCAGTTATCATTCACATAAACATATGCAAATGAAATGAGCTGGGAACTTGTTCCTTGTCAAGTTTTCTCTATCTTTAGTACTACTTATGTTCTAAATGTATGACATCATAATTAAACTTCTGGACATCATTTTGTGAGATTGGATTGATAAGGGGAAGTAACTTTTAGAGTAGTAAGAGCCTTAGTTTTGTATGTGACATGCCATCTACTTAAGATGTACATCTGCAAACAAGGTGAGCATTATAAGTGAAAAAACACATAATTCATGTGTGAGACCAAAACCCTCAGTGACTTTTAGGTGAGACATATGAATTCATGTGTGAGACCAAAACACACTGGTGTGAGGTCAGTCATATGAATTCATGTGTGAGACCAAAACCCTCAGTGACTTGAGGTGAGACATATGAATTCATGTGTGAGACCAAAACACACTGGCATGAAGTGAGTCATATGAATTCCTGTGTGAAACAAAAACCCACTGGCATTAAGTGAGTCATATGAATTCCTGTGTGAAACCAAAACCCTCAGTGCCTTGAGGTGAGACATACATGTATGAATTCATGTGAGACCAAAACCCACTGGTGTGAAGTGAGTCATATGAATTCATGTGTGAGACCAATACCCTCAATGACTTGAGGTGAGACATGAATTCATTTGTGAGACCAAAACCCACTGGTGTGAGGTGAGTCATATGAATTCATTTGTTAGGACAAAACCCTCAGTGACTAGAGGTAAGGCATCATGGTGTAAAGTTTCAAAACCTTCAGTGACTACAAGAAACATACAGTTTAAACATAACACTCAGAACGTAGTGTATAAGAGACGAGACATAAAATAATTCAACTTTGAGGTTCAAACCACTCAGCTATCTTATAGGGTTGGAATAATACATCAAATTACTGGAAGTAAACTGGAAAAAATACAACATTTAGCCCTCAATGTTCTGGTCATTTTAAGTCCAAAAATCTGTAGGTAACTATTGCACTAACACTGTCTTTAGAAACCACCCCATGTGTCACTGAAATGTGGTCTCTCAAAAGAGATTTTATTTAAAGGATTTTAAAAATTGTTTAGCAAAATGGTTTTCAATTAGAATGTGGTTTCATATGTAATGTGTTTTTTTATAAGAATGGTCTCTCCAGACAGGTTCCACTGTACCACAATCTTTATTCAGACAACTGCGATATTATTCCAATAGTAAACTGTTGTTCAATAGCCACACCTGAGACTTTTCATGGACAAATTTGAACCTGTCGACTTTTATGGACAAGTGGATATATATAAAGATATCACTTTACAGACTTATAGCATTTCATGTATCGTCTTTAGGTGACAGAATGGTTTTTAGTGATTCCTATTCTAGGTGTACTCATCCACCCTGTTTGTACAGCCATGCACAGCCATACGGATCATCAGCACAGATGATCTTTATCTAAATCTTTATTTCGTCATAGAATATTTCTTACGTTATTCAATGCATGTCAAATAAGTATGTCAAATATTTTTACTTTTGAAAACTTCATTTAAAGTCTTTATTTTTATACAGCAAAGATTTTATCTCCGAAGCAGGTATTTAAATCTGTGAAAACTTACCATGCAGTGATGATAACCGATGTAATTAATCTAAATATAAAATGATTCCAATGACACAGATATTTATGTCTACCTACCAGTGCAAGTTGGTCTGTCAACTGTCCCTGATCCATATTTATTGCTGAAAAAAACAAATTTAAAATGATGTCAATTTCAACCAAAAGATTTTAAATGTTTCATGTCAATTTCAACATTCTGCTTGTTTTGAACAAATATTGTAGAAACATTATGTATACCACATAAAAGCTAGCTGTTAATTAATACCTACATTTGTAATGTCAAAACAAGATTTTGCTACATTTAGACTAACACCTACATGTGACATGTTTAATGTTTATACACATGACTGTATCATTTATTCATTCTTGACAAACATGCACCTAAACCTATTATGACAAGTAGAGGGATGTGCTTGTATGGATGTGGTATTTGTATCTTATGTATGTGTGATGTTTGTGTGTGTGTGTAGGTGTGTGTGTGTATTTGTCTATGTGTGTTTGTGTGTGTATCTGTCTATGTGTGTGTGTGTATCTGTCTATGTGTGTGTATCTGTCAATGTGTGTGTGTCTGTGTGTATATCTGTCTGTCTGTGTGTATAGGTGTGTGTGTGTGTGTGTGTGTGTGTGTGTGTGTGTATGTGTGTGTGTGTGATGTGTATAAGCATTATAATATGATCATGTTGATTTACACCTGATCCATAACAAAATACATATTTTAACTTATAATTTTTGAAAGTGTTTTTGTAATTCTACATCAGAAGGGAAATGTAAAAGATATTGATTTACAGCTATTATTGATGCACATTGTATATACACAACATGTGCAAAACAGCTGTGTACTACTGAAAAAAGGTCAACTCAAATTTTATTTTGGGATAAAAGTAAGTACATGTATATTAGATCAATCATATTTGAAGTGTAAATCTGAAGAATAAACATTAGAAAATAATTTTCTTTGTTCAGAAACGGGCAACAAGTTATCTCCCATTATCGCCATGGTGAGTTTTACAGATATCAAGTCACAAAATCAATTCCACATTATCACATTAAGTTATCTCCACATTATCACATTAAGTTATCTCCCATTATCACCATGGTGAGTTTTACAGATATCAAGTCACAAAATCAATTCCACATTATCACATTAATTTATCTCCCATTATCACCATGGTGAGTTTTACAGATATCAAGTCACAAAATCAATTCCACATTATCACATTAAGTTATCTCCCATTATCGCCATGGTGAGTTTTACAGATATCAAGTCACAAAATCAATTCCACATTATCACATTAAGTTATCTCCCATTATCATCATGGTGAGTTTTACAGATATCAAGTCACAGAATCAATTCCAAATTATTTGATTTTGCATACTGACATCAAAAAAATATTCAGTTTACATAAATAACACTCATTCGGAGAGAACTGATGAATCAGTGCATATCTGTTACCTGTGAAACTACTTAAACCAAAACTTATATCAGGAACAAGAGAATTTGTCTGCTACCTGTGAAACAAACTACTTAAACCAAAACTTATATCAGGAATGACTGTTTGATTTTGACATAACTGGAATTTTGACTCATTTAATTTTGACATCAAAATTCAAATCTATCTATCTATATGTTTCTATCTATCTGTCTGTCTCTCTGTCTATCCATCCATCCATCTGTCCATCTTTCTATATATATCCAACCATCCATCCATCTTTCTATACAATGTATATATATATCTATAATCTGTACATCATCTTTTTCATGGGCTAAATTTTGTGAGATGCAAGGGACATAACTCACTGTAGTAAACATAATATTTAAACTTTATGTTGTTTAACTCCTCAACCCCTGAAAAAACAATGGACCCTTCTGTAAATCATTGGCTTAGACAGTTCAAATTAGTCTTTAGGGGTGAATGAGTTAAGTAAACTGAATTACCATATCAAGTTTAAAAAAATACACATGTACTTGTAAAATATAGGGAAAATAACTGCCATAAACTATAAGCAAGTTGTTAGGCCCTTTTAATTGATATTTATTGTTGACATTTTTGAGGTTTGTTTATCACATTTAGTTAATATATATAAACATAAAAACATATACAGTGAAAGTTGTATACAAAGACCCCCTTACAGACACAACAATTTATAGGGAGGTTGTCTTTATATAGAGATTGATTTGTACACAAATGATACTATTGGGAACACAAAAATGGTCTTTATAACCAGGTGGTCTTTATATGCAGGTGGTTGCTAAAGCAGGTTTTACTGTACTTAATTTAAAGAATAAAAGTAAAATTTGATACTTTAAAATTAATTTGAGTTAAAATATATGTATGTCCATGTGACATTTTCATGTATATAATTATTGACTTTGAAATAGGTCATTATCTTTATATATGTATATCAACCTGGCAAAATTCAATATTTACCAAGCCTTGAGGCAATATCAGTATACAGTTTTTCTATAGCTTATATAACTGTTAACTATTTATCTTTAAGTTTGTACATGTTTTATCATAATAATGCTTATTTTACATTATTTCCAATAAATTGATGGGAAAATAAGGGGGAATATCAATTAACATCCAAATTTATGGATCAATCAACAAACAATTGTTTTCCTTGATTTCATTCTAAATGTTGTGATGTCATAATATTTATTCAAACCTGAGAAAATATTGTGACTTTACATTATATGGCTAAATCTAATTTTCTGTTTTAACAACCAGTCAATTTATATATTATCTGTTTTAGCTACCAGTTATTATTAGCTGGAATGTTATACAAGGTTTACAGATAACATTTTATACCAAAAGTATGGCTTTGGTTTAGTTCAAGGTTATACAAGGTTTATAAATGACATTTTATACCACCTGCAGTAGGGCTTTGGTTTAGTTCAAGGTTATACAAGGTTTATAAATGACATTTTATACCACCTGCAGTAGGGCTTTGGTTTAGTTCAAGGTTATATCAGGTTACAAATGACATTTTATACCACCAGTATGGTCTTGCTTTAGTTCAAGGTTATACAAATGACATTTTATACCACCAGTAGGGCCTTGGTTTACTTCAAGGTTATATAAGGTTACAAATGACATTTTATACCACAAGTAGGGTCTTGCTTTGGTTCAAGGTTATATAAAGTTACAAATAACATTTTATATCATTCTTAAAATCAAGTGTTTCGTGA
>BROG01001353.1:0-27500 GCA_030159075.1 Atrina japonica | reverse complement strand
GTATGTTAATGTTGTATCTTTCATGTCTCATTAGCAGAAATGATTTTAAAATTATTTTTCTCTTTCATATATTTTTTTAAATCACATGTGGGTGAATAATATACATGGCATGAGCTTTTTATTCACACACACACACTCTCTCTCTCTCTCTCTCACACACACACACACACACAATCCTATCACTTAATTCATGTGACCTTTTTGAACTGAATGTCTGTAAGTTTGATTGATTCCCTTTATGTATACAATCAATATCAGAGAAGACAATTAATAAACTTATACTAGGTACTTAATATACCAAATAAACTGTTGGTATAGAAGTGGTATGGCCGAAACTGTCTAGCACTGTATTTGAAAGGTCAAGGTCAAATAGAGATCATAATCCACCAATGCCATCATGTGAAGTTTAAACATAGCTGAAGACAACATGCAGCTAAACCAAATTGTTGACAGACTGACAGATAGATAGACAGACAGACTGGCAGATAGATAGACAGACAGACTGACAGATAGATAGACAGACAGACTGGCAGATAGATAGACAGACAGACTGGCAGATAGATAGACAGACTGGCAGATAGATAGACAGACAGATTTGCAGATAGATAGACAGACAGACTGGCTTTTTTGTTTGTTTGTTTATTGTTGTTTATCATCCCACTCAAGAATCTTTCACTCATATGGAGATGTCACCAAATGCCAGTGAAGGGCTTCAAATTTTGGCCTATGCTCGGCACTTACGGCCATTGAGCAGTGAGGGTTCTTTAACCTGCCAACACCAACTGCGACACAGGACCTCAAGTTTTACTGTCTCATCCGAAGGACAGGAAACCAACCTGCCAACAGTCTGGCAGATAGACAGACTGGCAGATAGATAGACAGACAGACTGGCAGATAGACAGACAATCAATTAATAAATCCTGTTTTTGCTTAGAAATCCAACCCCAAATTAATATCTTGGTATTATAATATAAGTACAAAAGCAAACATTCCATCTGTAATAATTAACTGTTATCAGATACCTAATAATCATCTAACAATTAAAAACTATCTACAAGTACGGTGGTCAAAAATCAAAAAATCATTAAGAACCCAATTATTAGTAGACAAGTAACAACAAAACTTCATGAATATAAATGAGAGAGGTAATAGGGTAGTTAAAGTAAGTACTTGTGTATTTGTGCAGTGTATGTAAGTACATGTACTAACGCATCTTTTGTAAGGATCTACAAAGTGATATTGTACCTGAGGGATCAGTCAAGGTGAGATATTGTACCTGGATCAAGACAGCTCAATTCTCTATCAGATTAGAAAATAATGAACATACAAGTTAACAAGGATATAATGAAAGCTTGAGTCAAACTTATCTTCACCTGCGGGCCAATTATTTGTAGATTATTCATTTGCTAATCCTGTACTTTGTTGGTTTACAAATAAAATCAAGTTAAATCTTAACTATTAGGAAAAGTAAATTACCAGCTGTAGCAAGTTATTTTAATGCATTCTCTCATAGCAGTGATATTGAACCAGGGGACATAATTCATAAAGTTACGCTTACTGACAAATTATGATGTTGTTATCTATGTAAAGTCCATTTGCTCTCCATTGAAACTGGGGTTTAGTCATTTTTTGCAAAAACTAAAAAATTTATATGTTTTAAATGTTCATCATTGTTATTTTAAAGTTTATACATAAAACTAAAAATGAATTTTAATGCATCAAGCAATTCAAGGGGAAATTTTTCGCATTACTAATAATGTAAGATTTCTTTCAAATTTCAAGAAAAATTATGTGGGTGTAAATCAAATACATTGAACAGCCATAATACTGTAAATATAATCAGTTCTCAAACTACATGGTTGCCTAAAAATAGTCATTGTGCCTGCTATTGTCCATTCACATAAGATGGCCTAACTTGTCACTCATTTAATTCATGCAGACTGGCCAATAAGGGATCATCTCACAATTGCAAGTCAACATAAGTTTCAAGTTAACATTTTTTGTTTGTTTTAATGTTGTTTTACATCCAGCGCGCCATGAATACTACTAATAAGATGGAATTATTTCAGTAATATAGTTTTGTGCATTATATCATTATATCAACAATGATGCAGACTTATAATTCCCATTTTTTTCAGTTCATAAAAATAATTATGAATTTATGATAAAATCCCATGCCAGTCTTCTGTCATATGACCCAGAGTTTCTGATTTGCATACAACCTACATGTACTTATGCATGATTCAGAAAGAATTATGGGTGCTGTTTTATCAACTCTGCATTTACCCACACAAAGTTTTACAAAATTTTATATTGCAGTAAATGGGTAAAAGTTTTGTTAGCAAACCAAAAATTTGCATATTCACAATTCAGTTATGTATGGTAAAATTAAAACCATTGCTGTAAATTTCAAATTTGATGATTAAGTGAAATTTAAGAAATTTAACAAAACCCCAGTTTCAATGGAGAGCAAACAGACTATAGTTATACATAGGTCGGTGTCTAACAACATCATAATTTGTCAGTCTCAAATGATAACTTGTTTCACATCTAATTAATCTACATTGTATATGTAGGTAGAAGGTATGATACTCTTGCTAGAATTCACAGATGTAAAGAAGATTTTTTTTGGACCAATTATACAGTCTCTATATTGCTAAATTGTCCCCACCCCAGATACCTGATCAGACAGCTTCCTTGATATTAAACTTTATAATTTTGATAAATGGCTATACGTCCTTTCTAAAAATTATTAAGTTTATCCCTACAATACAAAGAAGTACGTAGACGTATTTAGTATAAATAATAATCACTATATAACCATATTGGCCCCACCCCAGACCTTGAACCCTTAAATCCTCTCAGGTTCATGAATTTTGTTTTCTCTTTCTTATCATTTATTCAGTTTTTATCCTTAATGTGTTGGGGGAACAAAAATATTTTCTAAAGTTTAAGCTATTTTTGGTAGTTTTAGCCCCATCCCAAAGCCCCGGGGGTTCAAGAATCACAGAATTCACAATTTGTACTACCTTTACCCTAATAAAGCTTCTTACAAAATTTTAATATGATTAGCAAAGCAGTTTTCAAGAAGAAGTTAAAAATGTTTAATTATTTACCATTGAGGGACAAAGGCCAATGGCATACATGTATGGTCACCTGACCTGACAAACCAAACAGAACTTGTCATTGTCTAATGATATGAGCAGGGATTTCCCTGGTTCATTTTTGGATCTGATTTCAGGACTCATTGACCTATCGCTAAATGCCCGACACTGCATCTTTTTGCAAAATATTCCATTATGACGTTACAATTAAATGCCACATCAAACATTAATTTTGTTTGATTATGACGCCAAACATCACAATCGAACAATGTGTCATAAAGTTCGCTATAGGTTAATTCCCAATGTCAAAATGGTTTGTATCCCCTCAAATGTAAAGATTCCCAATTTGGAACTTTAAAAAAAAAAAATTAAGTATTTCCAAACTAATATCTAAAATTGATTTTTTCTGTTTTTGTGAAAAAGTTGTATATTTTCCCAATTTATCAGACCATATACCAAAATTTTAGGAGGTAGGAAAACCCCAGTTGTGAAACACCATATGCCCTTGAGAGTTAAGTCATTCATGAAGATATTAAAATCTCAAAGATCCAGCAAATACTGATGGATATTGCCCAAACTGTTCACTCATTTTTAGATGACAGGGCGAATTTAAAATGAAAGCAAAAATTTCAAGCTGAATATTTAAAGTACAGAAATACATGCTAGCCACAAAGGTTTGGATTTAGGTCGAATTTAAGATGGGGTGGATTAGCTATCTGTTGTAAAAGGGTGAAAACAACCAGGAGCAAAAATTTCCAGGTATACAGTACATGCCATCAATGAGACTGTGGTGATTAAGAACGAATTTAAGACAGGGTGTCCGGGTAGCGCAGTGGTTAGCGCACCCACTTCTCACCAATGCGACCTGAGTTTGATCCTTTGATTTGACAGGGGAGTATGTGGGATAGTACTGCAAAAGCCAATTCGAACATGTGGGATTTCTCTGGGCACTTCGGCTTCCTCCCATAGCAAATCACCCCCAGCACACCAACATTGGAGCCAACGATAGATACTTACTTAAGTTGCTATAACTTGTTTGTCAATTGTTGTAAAATAAATAAAAGTTTAAACTTTAAATTTAAGACAGGGTGAATCTGTTTTTTGTTGTGAAAGGGCAAAAATTGTTTGTTTGTTTGTTGTTGTTTAACATCCCACTCAAGAATATTTCACTCATATGGAGACGTCACCAAATGCCGGTGAAGGGCTTCAAATTTTGGCCTATGCTCGGCACTTACGGCCATTGAGCAGTGAAGGTTCTTTAACGTGCCGACACGTACTGTGACATGGGACCTCCAGTTTTTACTGTCTCATGCGAAAGACAGGAAACCAACCTGCCGCTGGCTGGACTTGAAAGGGCAAAAATAGCCAGGGCAAAAATTCCAGGTACATGTATGTAGTATCAGAATTTATTCTAAATCTTGTTGATAAAAAGCAATATATAAAATTTGGTTAAAACTTCAGAATGGAAATTTAAATGTTACAGACAATCTATAATAATAAGTCCAGTGGTCTTTGATCTTTGGGACCTAAAAATATGTACATGTAGGTAAAGCAGGTCATCAATATTAAAATCTTTTGATTGATTCTCGAGTTTATCAGAAACGTTTCTTTACAGATCAGAAGAATTAAAACAACACAATTAAAAGTCTAATAACATTAAGATATATTACAAGTAGCATGACTAATGTCAAAAACATTCCGGCTTAACATATATGAACAATATATCATTGATTTGTCAGGATTTTAAGATCAACTAGGATAAAAAGGTCTTTTACTTTTAGAGACTGACTTAAGTAAACTAACATTTAACAATACTATTACAATGAAATAACTTGATCCTCATATAGCTTCTTTCACATTTTTCACCATCGCAGAAAAATTTACCTGATCTTTTTATGACAAATATTTCCTGTTGTTACTTATTAACCCAAGAAGATATAGCACCCTATGCATCATAAACAATTAATGCAATTACCGTATTTGATCCATTAAGCGCCCATGTCCCTATAAGCACCCCTACATCTTTTACAATTATAATCGAGAATCTTTTCTAGCTGGTTCACAAGAGGATGTAGACCTGAAAAACCGTAAGTAACAGTTTATCTGTAACCCCCAGCAATAGAATTATGTGGATATGTGTTCTTTGTAATAAATAAATTAACTTTACCACTGTGCCTTAGAAAAATTTAACTGTTTTACATAAAACTATTAATTGGTCCCATCAAGCGCCCACCCCTTTTTTTCTTCTAATTTTTGTATCGCCCAAGGAGATTAATGGGTTGAGTACGGTACTTACTTTTTAAAACCTTTAATAAGACGAAATAACTTTATATTGGGTGAACAAACATCAGTGATCACATTCTGTGTTTTAATCACTGAGTAATAGAGGAGAATTAAAAATTCTAATTATATTAATTTTAAACTCTGAAAGGAAATAACCTGCCTTCAAAACAAGGGAAGAAAAAACTTTGTTATTTCCATAAGAGTTGTAAATATGCTGCCTATCAATTAGAGCTTTCATATTTCATGAGATAGATTGAGGTTCAAATCTGGTCAGGTCAAACTGAAGAAAATTATTCAGCTCCCCTGCCATATCAGGACATCATTTCATAACAGTAAAACAAGAGGCCCAAAAGGGCCTTAATCGATCACCTCAGAACCATCCACAAATGTGGAAAGAAGACCAAGAAGAATATGTACATATAGGCCGATCCGGCCAAGAAACATAAATATTGCTGTTTTAAGAAATTCATAAAAAATTCTAGAAATAAAACTTTGGGAAAATTCTTGCACAAAAATATTTCTTCACCTGATTACAAGTAAAAAACATTAAATGAATGCAACAAAGTGAATGCAGGGGGAGATAATTGAGGAAATAATGTATAAATGAATGAAAATGACAAAGTCTGAAAAGACCTCAAAAAGGTGAGAAACACTTTGATATTATTGAACACAGTATAAACAATTACTGAATACAGTGAAACCTCGCCTAAAGACCATCTTGCCTAGGAGACTACCTCACTAATCAGACCACTTTGAGTACGTCAGTTAGGTGGTCTTAATAGCGAGGTTCCACTCTACATAGAAATTTTCACCTCCAGGTTATTTTCGTTCTTTCACAGCAGAAAACATATTCACCTTGTCTTAAATAGGCCCTTAAAAACTGCAGTCGCACAGTGTCTGTGCTTCAATTATTTAGCTAAAAAGTATCGCTTTTATTTTAAAGTTTCCCTCTCATCTAAGGGCGAAAATAGCAAAATAGTGTAATTACCCGTATTCAGCCTCCTTGGTGTATAACAGAACCACCGTAATAGCCATTAAACAGATGTCATCATTCTATCTCTTGAATATGGGTGATAGAGCACTCAATTGTGTTATTATATATCATTGGATAAAATAAAAAATAAAAAATACTCTGAACTTTAGGATTACATTGTCTCATATTTTTAATTCAAAACTGCACATAATCTTAATTCTTTTATAATACTTGTATTATATGACTGAAAAAAGTGATCAAATATTTAAACCATTACTTAGTACTTAAGTAATGATGCATTATTACTGACCAGTGATGACACATTTGATACACAAACTTATGTACTAAGTATCTTATATCTATTTAGTAAGGACATTTAAACTAAAAATCCTGTCTACTAAGACCCATGAACAAACAAACAAAAAAACACATAACGACATCATAAAAATACCAGACAGGTTAATTTCAAAGTTGCAACATAAAGAGTTATATCAGATTACCAGATAGGGTCATCCTGCAAAATAATTTCTATCACTAAGGAATAATCATTTAAAGATGGGCATGCAGGCGTGGTAAAAATTACAAGTACATATAGGGAAATAAACAGAAATGATTCCTGTCACCCCTGAGTATCTGGGTTGAATGTTCTTTTCCGTTGTTTAAGACCAGTATAGAATGGTCTGTAGAGTTGAAAGGGTTAAACAAGAAGCCCAAGGGGCCTTAAGTAGCTCACCTGGCAAAATTTGTCAACATTGCAGAAAACATAAAAAATGTGTAAAAGATAAAATGGCTAATAAACATGAAAAACAGTAGGCTCATTGGGGGCCTCAATAATCACCTGAGTGAAATGTATTTTACTGACAATATACGTGTACTGAAAAGCAACCAAAAACTTGAAAAATTCATTGAAATGGAGAATTAACGTGCATAAGGGTAGACTTGCCTTGTCGATATTTTTATAGATCTTTCAAGATAATGTTCAACAACAAAAGGGGAACTAACTTTCACAAGGATCACCCTCACAAGGGTTAACCTGACAATTTAATTCCTGCTACATTTTTGTAGATCTTTGCATAGTGAACATTTTTGCTTCTTTCTCTTTCTCTCTATCTAATATACTTTTCAAGACAATAGGACAAAACTGTCAAAAACATGAAAAATCCACTTAAATGGGAAATAACTGTTTTCCGTGACAACTTGATCTGACAATTTTGGCCTTATTGACTTTTCTGTAGATCGTTGTGTGCTGAACATTTTTACTTTTTCACTTTCTCTCTATCTATTATACTTTTCAAGATAATGTCAAAAAACATCCAAAAACATGAAAAATCCTCTTAAAAGGGGAAATAACTCCCATAAGAGTCTACCTGACAATTTTGGCTTTATTGACTTTTTTGTAGATCATTGCATGCTGAACATTTTTGCTTCATTCACTATCTCTCTATCTACTAACTTTTCAAGATAATGTCAAAAAACATCCAAATACATGAAAAATCCACTTAAAAGAGGAAATAACTCCCATAAGAGTCTACCTGACAATTTTGGCTTTATTGACTTTTTTGTAGATCTTTCCGTGCTGAACATTTTTGCTTCTTTCACTTTCTCTCTATCTATTATACTTTTCAAGATAATGTCAAAAAACATCCAAAAACATGAAAAATCCACTTAAAAGGGAAATAACTCCCTTAAGAGGCAACCTGACAATTTCGGCTTTATTGACTTCGCATGCTGAACATTTTTGCTTCTTTCACTTTCTCTCTATCTATATACTTTTTAAGATAATGTCAAAAAACATCCAACAACATGAAATATCCACTTAAAAGTGAAAATAACTCCCATTAGGGGCAACCTGACAATTTCGGCTCTATTGTCTTTTTTGTAGATCTTTGCTTGCTGAACAATTTTGCTTCTTTCACGTTCTTTCTATCTATTATACTTTTCAAGATAATGTCAAAAAACATTGAAAAAAAAGAAACAGGAAATAACTCACTTATGGGCGACCCAACAATTTTCACCAATAAGAAATAGATTTTTGGAAGCCACTCAATTTAAGGTAACGGTTTTTTCCCTAGCTTTAATAATTTTGGAGAGACATGTACATGTATTAAATCAAAAATATCTGCTGACTCATTGTTCTATATTTAGCCAATGCAGCCATGTTTCGTCCTAGCCACTTTTCATCTGCAAATTTTATGCGAGTTTACATGGTTATACTTCCTGTCAAGTTTGGTTCAAAGTGGTCCAATGATTCTGGAGAAGTACAGTAGTCAAATATGTTGAAAGTTTTACAAAAAAAACATTTTCCATTTACCTAGGTGCCTGTGACCTTCACCTTTAACCACATGACCTTGAAATTTTGTCAAAATGATCCTCAGATAATTCCTAACAACTTTCTCATATATCTTTGTATACAAAAAGTTGATCAGTTTTGAGTTATTAAACAATTTGTTTGTTTTGTTTGTTTGTTTGGTTTTTAACGCCACTTTCAACAATATTTCAGTTATATTGTGGCGGAAACAATTTGTAATATACCCTGTGTTACTGAAGCGTCCCCTAGTGGCTCATTTATGGACAGATTTCATTTTCTTTTGCAAACTTTTTAGATATTGAGTTTACAATCATGCATACAAAATTTGAAATTCATCTGATCATTGGTTCATGAGAAGAAGATTTTTAAAGATGTACCAAATTTTGGTCCTTTTAGGCCTTTTTTAGGGCCCTTAATGGTCCTATCTCTTTTTCATTCGCATACTTTATGCCGCTTCACATGGGGATGCTATATACCAAGTTTGGTTAAAACACTGGTTCTTGAGAAGATGTTTAAATGCAAAAGTTAACAGATGGACGACTCCGGACTTTGGCTATGGGAATATCTCAATTGGCCCTTCGGACCAGGTGAGCTAAAAACCCAAAATATTAAAGATAAATCTTAACAACAACAAAAATGATACTAGAGACTTTGGACTTTCAAAAAATCTAAACTGATTTGCTGGACGAGTTGCATGATGCCACAAAATCAGTCATAAAAAAAAGGGATGGGGGATAACGAAAAATTAAATAGTGAGAATTTGATAAAACATCAAGTGCTGAAAATTTGAGCACCATTGGTCAAGTGGTTTTGTCTAAAGATTGCACAAAATTTAATACTAAAAGAAACAAAAAAGAAGAGGCACAACAGAGTCATTAGACTTAGGTACATGTAAGATGACCCTAATAAGCATTCCAACAGTAATACACATAGAAAGTGCCGATAGATAACCGAAAGACAGATACAGTCAAAACTGTAAGTGTGACCCGCCATAAGTCAGCTTGTTCTTGACTGACCTTTGACCTTATAAATAGTCAAGTACTGGTAATTATAAAATGTTTATATTTAATTTTGATTGCAGATCTTAACTTACATGAAGATTCATCATTACTCTTTTTGTTGGCACTATCTCTTTCTTCCATGGCTGGTCCACTTTCAGTATCTCCCTTTGGACAATGGTCAGGGACTGACTGATCCACAAAATTCAGAGCTGTGTCTGTTGTTTCAACTTCTTTTGGCTCCACATTAGGATTGGTGACCCTGAAAATACACCACATTTCTGTAGAAACATTTCCCTTTCCTGAATAATTCAGCTTTGATACCCCCATTTTTGAGATGTCAAATTTCAACAGCACTGGTAGTGATGGAAAATTTTTTTCAAAACATGAATTTATATCAGTTCATAGTTCATCTCAAGAATAATGTTTCTCTCTTAAAGCTTAGAATCATCATTCATGGATCATCCAAGATAATATATGTATTCAGTTTTTAAGTTGTTGGTGTTAATCTCATGTTGAGTAGAGTTTTTAAAAAAAATCTCAACAGCTGATTCTTTGAAAGATTATCTGTTTGATCAACATGCCATGATAAGAAATGTCCACAGCAATTCAACCCATTTATCCCTAAAGACAGATTTGAACTGATCCAAGTTACTGATTTACTGAAGAGTCCATTGTTTTTCAGAAGTATTTATTTCCTTTCTTTACAGTCCAACTGATCCAGGGTGTTTCAATTAATTTCAAATTGATGGCTGCATTGTTACATGTTCCACAGAAAGTTGTCTGTACAAAACCGTTTTGATACGAGTTACGCTGAAGTTTTTTTACCCAAATGTCTGTAATCTATGGCTGCTCCACGGAAGCTTGTTTTTATTCTTTTAATAGAAGCTCCACATAAAAAAGAACTACCGATATATCATACGTCCTATAAAGTTACAATACAACTCCATCGTCAACTAAATATATAATAAACTAAAACCATAAGTCATGAATATTACACAAAACAAACTCAGTTTTAGTCATAATTTCCTGTGGAAATTAGAAATAACACTCTTGTACACTTATAGAACTATAAATATATTCCAGAAAAGACTTAAAACACATAGTCAGTTTCCTCATCTTGTGGTGAATCACAAAATCAGTTGAAGTTAGATAGGAAATGGAATGCATATGCATAAAACTGACGTGGTTGGTGTTTGTTAGTCTAGCAAGCACCTGATGTTGTTTCTGAGCTATTTCTGTTCTGTTTATCCTACATACAAGAGTTCTATATTTACAGATGCCAGAACTATAGTATGCTGGTTACTTAGCCAGTACACATCTTGTACATATTGTATAAACAATTTAACTAATAAGCATTCCAGCCCCTAGATATAAACACTGTAGTAGCAGTAAACACTTATAAACCATATGATACACATAAACAGCTGATAGATCAAAGATGAAAGTGATTCTGATGTACATGTACACAAATATGCACCTTGGGGAATGTTATGAAGATGAAACAATAAGAGTTAAGGAAGCAATTGTCATTCATCATCAGTTAAAATCAAAACTTTGAGTTTTTTTTTTCTATAGAATTTCAGCAAATGAGAAATTACATAACCAATTTGAGCTAAATTTAACATCTGATTAAGTATGCCTAGATTTAATTATTATTTAAAATGTAGGCTAAATGTATGTATTAAAATATAAGCAATATTTAAAATAAGTTTTCTGCACTTATTTCTGTGCAAGTAATTATCCTATTTGGAACAATTTGGTCAACTCCTTAGAAAGGAGAATATAGATTCTCATCCCCAGTCATCAACAAGATGTCCATGAGGGCCTTAATCGCTCACCTGAAAACCATCTACAAATGTGGAGAGAAGACCAAGAAGAATATGTACATGTAGGCTGATCTGGCCAAGAAACATAAATATTGCTGTTTTAAGAAATTCATCAAAAATTCTAGAAAATAAATTTTGGCAAAATTCTTGCACAAAAATATTATTTCACCTAATTACATGTACAAGTAAAACACACTAAATGGATGCATCAAAGGGAATGCAAGGGGAGATAATTGAGGAAATCATGCAAAAATGAATGAAAATGATAAAGTCTGAAAAGACCTAAAAAATGTGTCAAAAATTAATATTCCGATATCTATGGAAATTATAAACTTGAAACATACATCCATGTACATGTAGATCACTCAGAAACAATCCATTTTTCATTTCATGTAGTGGTTCAGCTCAGGTGAGCTAAAAAATGCTGTTTAAAATGCATACATTAAATCAAATGATAAAAAGAATCTGTCACAAGTTTCCATTCATATCACATTTAAGATACTCTTTCTGAACTTTCCATTTTTCTCGCAACAGGCTCGCAAAATGGAAAATTCAAAAACTTGTATCATAAATGTGATATGAATGGAAACTTGTGACAGATTATATATATATATAAAACAGTTGTACCAGTAGTTGCACACAGATGCATTCAGTGTATAAGGTCAATTTTTCAGATAAGAAAATCGGTGATCAACTTCAGACATACATTGTATGTAAGTGGCGTCCTAAAATATAAATGTGCTCAAAATACCGCAAAGTGCTGCAATACTTCCGACAAACATGAAATATGAAAAATAAAAACATCTTATCAGCAAAGTGTTAAGTGTTCTAAATCTAAGATAAATGATCAAATCTTAAAACACTTAGACACACACCCATGTCCACTATTAACGGATGTCATTTGGATCTATCAAACCACTTATTCTTAGTGATTCTTCTATATAAACAAGACATTTCACAATTATAGACATTAAATATAACGTATATAAAATGTCAATCAGAAATTATCAAAATAGAAAAGTGTAGATTTTTTCAAGAATAAACAATTAAGTAAGCTATAAACTAAGGTCCCATTCCCTTTACTTTAACTATTACAAAATTAAAATGGGGGGGGGGGTTAAAAGTAATTAATTTATGGTTAAAAAATAAATTTAGTTACCACTGACCTGAAAATTAGCATTGGCCATTCAGCTATCAATGGCCATTTGTGTATCTATGGTCAATCTGTGGACATTCTGTGAATCTATGGTCAATCTGTGTATCTACAGTGTATGGTCACTCTGTGTATATCTATAGTAAATCTCTGTAGCTATGGTCATTCTGTGTATAGCTATGGTCAATCTGTGTACATGTATCTATGGCCAATCGTTTATCTATGGTCAATCTGTGTATCTACAGTGTATCATCATTCTGTGTATATCTATGGTCAATCTGTGTATATCTATAGTAAATCTCTGTAGCTATGGTCAATCTGTGTATAGCTATGGTCATTCTGTGTATATCTATGGTCAATCTGTGTATATCTATAGTAAATCTCTGTAGCTATGGTCAATCTGTGTATAGCTATGGTCATTCTGTGTATAGCTATGGTCAATCTATGTACATGTATCTATGACCAATCAGTTTATCTATGGTCAATCTGTGTATATCTATAGTAAATCTCTATAGCTATGGTCATTCTGTGTATATATAGCTATGGTCAATCTGTGTACATATCTATGGCCAATCAGTTTATCTATGGTCAATCTGTGTATACCCATGGTCATTCTGTGTATAGTATATGTATCTACCTTGATTCCAATCAAATAAAGTGTCACCATGATAATTTGGATGGACAAATATTCAATTTGAATTCAAGAGTATGTGACCTGGACCTGTTAACTTCCAGTTCTCAAATCTAATCAGGCCAACACAAACCTACATATAATGTCAGGTATGATTAAAATATATTACCAATATCTCATTTCTACATGGTACACAATTTCATACAAGGCAGTTGTTCTAAACATATTTTATTTGTCACAAGCATACTACACACATGAATGTATATATTTCATCATTAGTTGTACAATAATGGGTATTAAAAAAGAAGCTGTACAGCTTATATCAATTCAGTCTACTCCCTTTGGTAAATAGACAAGCACTTTAGGATGGACAATGAAGTCAACATGGTTAAAGCTGTGACAAAATCGGGGAAATAAAATGAGGTGCATGAACAGTCAACAGTAACATACATGACATTGAAGGCAGGGCAATTAAGCAGTGATTTTGTAAACTGCAGACTACATTAAACATTCAAGTTAATACATACTGCTACTCTAGTCAAGGTGCCACAAGTACATCTTAAGTTACCAGAGGTGTATTTTCCCTACACTGTATGGACATAACACTTGACCAAGGGGTAATAAAGTATTGTAGTTACTTGTACACAAGAAATGTTATTTTTACCAAAACTGGGACAAATTGGCCTTACTGTTTAAAGGAAGGATTTAAAACTGTTACAAACCATATATATGCATGTTCACATGACAATCAAAATATATAGAATACATCATGATGTGCACTTAAATATACATAGCAATCAAGATATTACACACATCATGACACACACTCACATGACAATCAAAATATATAGAATACATCATGATGTGCACTTAAATATATATAGCAATCAAGATATTACACACATCATGAAATGCACTCACATGGCAATCAAAATATTACACACATCATGATATGCACTCACATGGCAATCAAAATATTATGGTACATACATGTATGCATGTATTTATGATGTGCATTCACATGACAAAATTCAAAATATATAGCCCAGGTTAAATTTTTTTAAAAATTGGTCAAACTCCAAGGTTAAGGTCACTAGGTCAAATGTCTGGACCCTAAATGAAAGGTCTGTTCAGGAGGAATCTCTGTGCAAAATATCAGAGCCCTACCCCTGATTAAAAAGATATAGACCAGATTAAACTTTTGTTACACGACAGGGATGTGGACATGGGGGGTATATGACAATAGCTCTCAGGACATTTGTTCAGGTGAGCCAAAATATCAACAGTACCTGTATATATAGCATGAGGGTCCCTACATTTACACCTATATAACAGACAACCCAAATACTTTATTAGCACATCTATAAATAAGTCACTACAGCTTTAAATTCAACTTGGTAAAACATTTCGGCAGATTCTATGAACTATGGTACATTAGTACATCTCACACTGATCCTCAATAATCATAAATAAAAACAGTATATACTTTCTTTTTTTTTCAAATAATAAAACTTTTCTTACCTGTTTGTGTCATGAAACTGCAGTTTCCATTCTGTATGTATACAAGTACAAAATGACAGTCTAGGATATAGCGTACATTAACTCATACACCCCTAAAGACACATTTGGACCGGTCTATATCATTTTCAGTACAGTCCATTATTTTCAGGGGTAGATGCCTGATGGGTTAGTTATTACACAAGGAGCAGATCCCAGGGAGGTACATGTAACTTACAAGTCTGGTCAGTTGTACAACTAAATACTTCCAACTGTACTCTCTAATTAACCTGGTCAGTGTAACAATATACAGGTAAAAAACCCAAATATAGCAGATCTGGACTCAATACATGTAATAACTAAACAACGGCTTAGTGATTTACAGGTGTGAGAAGATTTCACTGTCAGGTCAGTTGACACTCATGTATCATAAAAAAAACCTGAATATCTCTCATGAGCTATTTCTTGTTAAGGTTTATGTTTTGAAATTACCTTTTTATACAAAGATATAACAATGTCCTATACTTAATAATACATGTATATTGTATATATAAATCAGGCTACCATACACATAAACCTTACATAATGTGTAACATGTATACAGACATAAAGCTACCGCTTGTGACCTGACTGTTAGCAATAATACACATAAACCTTACATAATGTGTTACATGTATACAGACATATAGCTACTGCTTGTGACCTGACTGTTAGCAATAATACACATAAACCTTACATAATGTGTTACATGTATACAGACATATAACCACTGCTTGTGACTTGACTGTTAGCAATAATACACATAAACCTGACATAATGTGTTACATGTATACAGACATAAAGCTACCGCTTGTGACCTGACTGTTAGCAATAATACACATAAACCTTACATAATGTGTTACATGTATACAGACATATAGCTACTGCTTGTGACCTGACTGTTAGCATGTACACATAAACCTTACATAATGTGTTACATGTATACAGACATATAGCTACTGCTTGTGACCTGACTGTTAGCAATAATACACATAAACCTTACATACATGTACATGTAATGTGTTACATGTATACAGACATATAGCTACTGCTTGTGACCTGACTGTTAGCAATAATACACATAAACCTTACATAATGTGTTACATGTATACAGACATATAGCTACTGCTTGTGACCTGACTGTTAGCAATAATACACATAAACCTTACATAATGTGTTACATGTATACAGACATATAGCTACTGCTTGTGACCTGACTGTTAGCAATAATACACATAAACCTTACATAATGTGTTTACATGTTAACAGACATATAGCTACTGCTTGTGACCTGACTGTTAGCAATAATACACATAAACCTGACATAATGTGTAACATGTATACAGACATATAGCTACTGCTTGTGACTTGACTGTTAGCAATAATACACATAAACCTGACATAATGTGTTACATGTATACAGACATATAGCCACTGCTTGTGACCTGACTGTTAGCAATAATACACATAAACCTTACATAATGTGTTACATGTATACAGACATATAGCTACTGCTTGTGACCTGACTGTTAGCAATACATAGGACAAACAATGACATGTACACACATATACTTATAAATGTTACTGGTACCACACTAGTATCTGAGTGTGTATAAACAAGTAGCAGCATATACATTCCATACAGCCTATTAGGCTGTAGCCTACACAGGAAAAGGTCCCCGTCCTGATGCTTTGTGTCATCTTAGCCTACAAATATATCTTTCTTAGTATACGCCGCTGAATGCAAACACAAACATGTATATGTATGCCAAACAACACACATGCATACCCAGCATACAAAGTAGAACATCACTATTAAGACCACCTACATGTAACTGACTGACTCAAACTGTTCTGATTAGTGAGGTAGTCTCTTAAGTGAGGTTTTGTGAGGTAAAGAGACTGAAAACTTGTGATCTGAAAAGTGAGGTGGTCTTTAGGCGTGGTTCCATGGTGTGTACACATGCAAGCACACTCAAATTTTGTAATTTTTTATAATCTGAATTGGCGGGCTTCAACTGAACCCAAAATGGCTCTTGGAAAACCTAACCCTGCATACATTAAAAATTACATGTCATACACATAATACAAACACAATATACACACACATATACTTTCCCAAATTATTATGTACACAATGTTTATGTGCCTGACTTAACAATGTTACAGATTATAAATTCTAGTGTATACATAGGTACAGACTGCTTGTTGGTTAAGAAGTGCCTTGGGTAGATCTTCAATCCTCAGTTAACTTAATAAGTTTCATTCACCTTAAAGGACCATTACCTGTGTAATCACCAAAATAAAAAACAATTATTTAAATTTTTTTTCTACTTCCACTTGATGTAAAATAACAAATAAGAGCTATACAAAAATCTTATATACCTATATGTTTTGTGAAAATAAGGTCAGGTTCAGTGTGGTATTCATATACAAATAGTAAAGTTGAGTTATAATCAAATGGAATTGAAAAAGTGTCAAACCTTGGTTTCTCAAGCAATTTCACAAAATATATATCTTAAGAATATAGAGTTTAAGAATTTTTATGTCTGTGTATATATATATTTTTTATATCAATCTAAGTAGTAAAAATTTTGAAAAGACACAGCTAATGCCCCTTTAAATGTACACCTGTAATATCAAGTGTGAAACACCTGACACTAATTACCTTGAGTGAATTAAACACACAGGTACTGACATTTTGAAAGGTGCAATATGTTTGATAACGAGACCTGTCATTGTGTAACGGGAACTATTAGAAATCTAATACTGGATCAGAAGTCTGACCAATAATACTGTACATGAATGCAAAGGTTACATTAAGTTTGAACAAGGTTTTCTTTCCTTTTTAAATAAGTTGTTCCTGTATTGAGCATTACATGTTCAATGTATATAAATGACTTCACTATATATACAGTAAAACATCTTTATGATGTCCCTTGTTTCATTTGCTATCTTGCATTATACCAAAATTTTTGAAAGTCCACTTTTCCCTGTAATTTCATTTACAGTTTCCCTCAACTTATCACCATACACCTTTATAATATACCAAATTTTGGCTGAAGAAATGGTGGCAGTATAACAAGGTTTCACTGTAGATAATACTGGAACATGTTAATAAGGCCAAAAATACTTAAAACCAAAAATTTGTTTAATGTGACCTGACTGAATCACCTGACAAGAAACAGCTAAAGACAGTATGGCCAGATTGCAAAGTAAAATCTAATCAGTAAATTAGACACAAGTATAATGCCCATGCAAACTATTTCTTATTAGGTTCATTTTAATTATATGAAACCAAATTTCAAAATGTTCAAGCACTATATTCACCTAAATCTTTTGTTTATAATTATGAAAATATGAAGTCTTCACATCATTCCATTGCTAAGAATTTACTTCAACCTGAAACTTTAACCAAAAGTTGATCCCCACTCCATTACTACGATACTTTGATCCACCCCCAAAATTCAAACCCATATAACTCAATTGTGCTTGTCACAGGTAACCTAATGGCCAAGTATGAAGTGTGTACCTCTATTCATTGCCAAGAATTTGCTTCAACCAAAACTTTAACCAAAATATTGATACCACACCCATTACTACTTTGATCTATCCCCAAAATTCAAACCCATATAATTCAATTGCACATGTCACAGGTAACCTACTGGCCAAGTTTTAAGTCTGTACCTCTATCCACTACTCAGAACTTGCTTCAACCTGAAAACTTTAACCAAGATGTTGATCGTCATCCCTATTACTACTTTTATCCTCCTCCAAAATTCAAACCCACATAATTCAATTGCACTTGCCACAGTAACCCACTTGCTATGGATAACCTACAGTCCTCTATTAATTGCTGAGAATTTGCTTAAGCCAAAATTTTAACCAAAATGTTGACTGACGGATGGACATCATCAATCTATAGACTGGACTTGCTTTGCAATCCGGCCAACAAGTCAAACCACAAATTTGTTTTAGACAATTTTGCTTACTTTTTTTCTTCATATCAGAATTCAAATGAATTTTTTAAATGTGTACCGATGGACTAGCCTGGGATCCTGGCTAACTAACGAGGACGAATGGGCCAGGAACCCAGGCTACCAAAGGACCCACATCTAACACTACAGGTCAGGGCAAATCAAGCAAATCACTTTTTAACTCCTTCACCCCTACAGACACATTTGGAGTGGCACAAGTAACTGATTTTCAGAAGAGTCCATTGTTTTCCAGAGATTGATGAGATTATGATGGCCTTAAACATGTACACTGTAGTTCTAGCTTGTACAGGATGGGAGATTTATCTAATTCAATATCCTACAAAAATATGTATAAATTAATTCCTGTTACAAGCACCTGTTGACAAGGTGACCGCTGACAGTCATATAGATCATTATATATACAATGTATGTTGGTTCCTCTTGGAATGGTTTATTTTCAACAATCCCTTTATCATACAATTTCGTTTTTTGAATATTATAAACCAGTGAATAAAAGTTATGACGGGAAATAATGTATGTTGCCAAATATATGTTTGTGTGGCAAATATTCAATTATGTGGAGAAAATTAATGAACTTTGGCATGAATGCAGAATGAATATTTTTACTATAAAATATTTATAACCTATCAAAAAGGTATAAAAGCATTTAAAAAAGTACAAATCTAAAAACAGTTAACAATAGACAAAACTTGAGTAATAGCTTTCTTTACAATCTGTTCTATGTCTCAAAAAAGTGACAAAATTGTTCAAGCAAGGTGTTGAATAAATTACCAGGTAAATTATATGTATATGTATACAGGTGTAAATGGGGTATACAAAAAAAATAAAATTGACTCTCAACAGCCAGAAAATGTTTGTACATTTTGTTTGATTGTTCTTTTTACATCCGACCAAAGATTTTCATTTTCATGAAGATGTCAGTCACAAGCTAAGATGAAGAGCTACAAAGTTTGAACTGTGCTATAGACTTTTGCTAACACAGTGAGAATTCTTTAACTTACCATATCTACTGTGACACAGGATCTTGGTTCAACTCATTCACCCCTCAAGATACATTTCGACTGGTTTTCGTCAATGATTTACAGAAGGGTCCATTGTTTTTCAGGGGTTGTTGGAGTTAAAGACTCATTAATTAGACTAAAGACTTTCACTTCTTATGTCGAGACTTGCTGAAGCAACAGTCAACTGATTTTTTCCGTCTTAGTAATGATCTGGTATAGGGAATCAAACCCAGAAAGTGCCACCAACATCAGAGCCAAAGAGAGACATTCATATAAGTTCCACTGACATCAGAACCAAGAGAGACATTCATATAAGTTCCACAGATATCAGAGCCAAGGACAGACATTCATGTAAGTTCCACAGACATCAAAGCGATGAGAGACATTCATATAAGTTCCACCAATATCAGAGCCAAAGACAATAATTTTACCAGATAAATTTTTGATTTAAAATGTAAAATAGATCAAGTATATACTTTTTTAATTAAGTATTCATAATGATTTGTATGTAATGATCAAAGAGAAGTTAGGTTATCATTAGCAAGTATAAAGTACATGACCTATGACCTTTCCACATGTAATCTGACACATTTCGCAATAAATCTGCTCGGGAGGAAGTGAGAGCCATAGTTTTTCAAATCATGTTGTGCTAACCCCATGACTAAATGGAATGACCTATTGATTATGCATTTTCATGTAGAATATACCAGTATACCTGGTTCTGTCTAATATTTGACCATTGCTAAAAGGGGAATTTTTAAAAAAAAAAGCAAACTTTTCAAGCTAAATCATATATATGCCATCAATCAGACTATGGTGATTAAGGTTAAAGACGTGGAGAGTGGACTATGGTGATTAAGGTTAAAGACGTGGAGAGTGGACTATGGTGATTAAGGTTAAAGACGTGGAGAGTGGACTATGGTGATTAAGGTTAAGACGTGGACAGTGGTGAATGTATTTTCTGTCATAAAAGGATGAAAATAAGGAGGAGATCCAGGAAACAGAATTCATAATAAATTACATGTAAGTCTTGTGAACCCTTTCTTGACCTGGATGAGTTTAAAGTTTAGGTAATAAAGCATAACATTAAAATTACACTGACTACAGTAATCGTTTCTACTTGTCATCATACATAAGAGAGTATCCAGTTAGAAATAAAACTTTTTTCCTGTGCAGCTTGTCATAACCGAAAAGTGAGTAGAATCATCTGTATGATAATCAAAAGGTTACACCGCCCTGCCATCTTATATGAATCAGACAATAGCCATGACCCAAATCAGGGTTTGAAATTAGCAGCAGTCTACCAGTCCATGACTTATAGTATCTTTTGCAGTGAAATAGTCAAGGTTGTGCTTCTGGTAGTCAAGTTGACTAGAAGAAAATCTGTATAAACTTTACAGTATAAACATGAAAAATGTTTATTTGAAACTGTAACATTGAACATCAGAATTACCTAATCAGCTGCTAAATTTTTTCTATACCCAAATTAAGATAAAGACACAAAAACAGATACTTTAAAAAGAAATTTGGCAATTCATTGGACTATTTTGGAGAAAGTGAATTTGTCACAGGACTGGTACAATTTGTTTTCTGCTAGTCCAACTGAGTAGCGAGACAGAATTGCTAAATATGATACCTGCAATCATTTATAACTCATATTCTAAATTAACTAATAAATAATTAACTGAACCATTGTAATGAAAAGAACACTGGCTTTATTTAACTTATTCACCCCTAAAGACACATTTGGATAGTAGAGTGATTGATTTACAGAAGAGTCCATTGTTTTTCAGGGGTTCCTTATATTGATTTGATTTTTTAGTGTTTTACACCATACTCAACGATCTTTCAGTCATATGATGGCGTCCAGTTTTTATTGGTGGAGGAGAAACCCCGGTTACCCGGGTAAAGACCACTGAACTTCCGCAAGAAAACTGGCAAACTTCCTTATACAATCCATGTAGGAGTTAAGCTTAGGATAGCACCTGTACTGACTTGGTACAGAATTTCAGTCTCATACACTTATTGTGGATTAAAAATTACAACATTTTTGAAGTTTTACCATGAAAATATAGATTAAAAGTTAGTAAAATATTATACACAGGCACATGGGGTATTGAGAGAAGAAAAAAAACAACCAACCTGGTAATGATGTTGTACGTTTCTTCATCAGGGAAAATTAAAAGTGTTTCGGGTATACTGTCCATTTGCCAAACACAGCCTGACAACCATTAGGTGTACATTCACTTGACCTAGGCTAGTCCTTACTGAGCTAGAGACAACTAAACTGTGATGGTATCATCGTAGTTTATGAATGAAGAACACTTGAAGAATTAGTTTGTATTTACATTATTTCAAGTGTGTCAATTGACAGTGTCCAACCAAGTGTTTAAACGAACTTGCTCAGTTTGCTGTTTGGGGATTATAAAAAGTGTGTATTGGTGGATGTCATCCTATTTAATTGGCTGATTACAGAACCAACACAAAAAGAAACCCAAATACTATTGAAAAAGCTGTTTCTGCTTCAAAAATCTGTGATCTGATAAAAAACTCTTTACACTGAAGCTTTCAGGTCTACTTAACACAAAGATGTAGACACAAAGACCTGCTATGAATAGCCAGTTCTAAAACTTGATTTTGTGCATTTATTTATATACATGTACACAAACAGGATAAAATGTATTTGTAACTTTAGTTTTAGTCTATTCATTCATACCGTTTCACTGTTATCAAACCAGGCAATTGATATTGTCTTTATCTCTACCATCTACCACAAACTATATGATACACAAACATTAAAAAAATCTCAATAAAAAACCATGAACCAATATAAGTCAAAATAACAAACTGCAAAAAGTCAAATAACAAAACTGTAAACCAATGTAAAAAGTCAAAATAAGGAACTGTAAAAAGTCAAAATTACAAACTGTACAAAGTCAAAATAAGAAACTGTAAAAAGTCAAAATAAGAAAATGTAAAAAGTAAAAATAACAAAACTGTAAACCTATTTGTAAAAAGTCAAAATAAGAAACTGTAAAAAGTCAAAATAAAAAAATTGTGAACCAATGTAAAAAGTCAAATCTGTAAAACAATGTTAAAAGTAAAAAAAAAAAACTAACAGTAAAAAGTCAAAATAACAAATTGTAAAAAGTCAAAATAACTATAAAAAGTCAAAATAACAAACTGTTAAAATCAAAATAACTAATTGTAAAGAGTCAAAATAACAAACCATAAGCCAATGTAAAGTCACAATAACAAACTGTAAAATCTCAAAATAACAAACCTTAAACTAGTGTACATGTACATTGTACACGTAAAATGCCAAAATAACAAACTGTAAAAAGTCAAAATAACAAACCTTAAACTAGTGTACATGTACATTGTACACGTAAAATGCCAAAATAACAAACTGTAAAAAGTCAAAATAACAAACTGGAAAAGTCAAAATAACAAAACTGTAAAAAGTCAAAATAACAAACTGTAAAAAGTCAAAATAACAAACTGGAAAAGTCAAAATTTCAACATGGAAAAAGTCAAAATAAGAAACTGTAAAAAGTCAAAATAACAAACTGTAAAAAGTCAAAATAACAAACTGTAAAAAGTCAAAATAACAAACTGTAAAAAGTCAAAATAACAAACTGGAAAAGTCAAAATAACAAACTGTAAAAAGTCAAAATAACAAACTGTAAAAAGTCAAAATAACAAACTGGAAAAGTCAAAATTTCAACATGGAAAAAGTCAAAATAACAAACTGTAAAAAGTCAAAATAACAAACTGGAAAAGTCAAAATTTCAACATGGAAAAAGTCAAAATAACAAACTGGAACTTGAACGGTACTTAAAATGTTTAATTTCATTATAATATAATAAAAATAAAAGTAAAAATAAAAGTCGGTAATACGTACATTGGTGTGATGTATACATGTACTGTGTAGGACCATTAGAGTAAAAGAATGCATTATTGCTTTATTTTATTTAATAGGTCTCTGGGAATTCGTGGTATGAAAACATGAATATATCACTTGTGATAATTGATATTAGATGATATTAAGGTTAATGATTTAGCTTGTGACAATTGATATTAGATGACTGAGTTTGTGATAACTGACAGTAGATGATTTAGCTGCTCGGTAATTGATATTAGATGATTTAGCTGTGTGACAATTGATATTAGATGATTTAGCTGCTCGGTAATTGATATTAGATGATTTAGCTGTGTGACAATTGATATTAAATGATATAGCTGTGTGACAATTGATATTAGATGATATAGCTGTGTGACAATTGATATTAGATGATTTAGCTGCTCGGTAATTGATATTAGATGATTTAGCTGTGTGACAATTGATATTAGATGATATAGCTGTGTGACAATTGATATTAGATGATTTAGCTGTGTGACAATTGATATTAGATGATATAGCTGTGTGACAATTGATATTAGATGATTTAGCTGCTCGGTAATTGATATTAGATGATTTAGCTGTGTGACAATTGATATTAGATGATATAGCTGTGTGACAATTGATATTAGATGATATAGCTGTGTGACAATTGATATTAGATGATTTAGCTGTGTGACAATTGATATTAGATGATTTAGCTGCTCGGTAATTGATATTAGATGATATAGCTGTGTGACAATTGATATTACATGATTTAGCTGTGTGACAATTGATATTAGATGATATAGCTGTATGACAATTGATATTAGATGATTTAGCTGTGTGACAATTGATATTAGATGATATAGCTGAGTGATAACTGATATTAGATGATTTAGCTGTGTGACAATTGATATTAGATGACTGAGTTTGTGATAATTGACAGTAGATGATTTAGCTGCTCGGTAATTGATATTAGATGATTTTAGTTTGTGACAACTGATTTTAGATGATTTAGCTGAATGATAACTGATATTAGATGATTTAGCTGTGTGATAACTGATATTAGATGATTTAATTGAAACACCAAGGTACATGTAAGAATGAAATTAAAGAACTGATGCATGGTGACTGCTAACATAAACATATACATGTGTATTGATATTATGTAGTTTATTGCAAAACAATACATGTACATGTTCTTTTATTTTACTTATTTTCAACTGGGTCCCCTAAAGTAAAATACTAGATTTCCAGGACCTCTTAAGTTAAAACGACCTATCATTCTTTTTCTTAGTTTTCATAGTTCATTATTTTTTCATTAAAAAGCATCAAACATTTTTATCTTAGACATTTAGACATAAATATGGGTTTTTTTATTATATTTTTATATTTGTACAATCAAATTTTGATCTCATGCTAGCATTATTTCAAATGATTTTCATTCCCCGTCAACACCAGGCAGTTTTCTTTATAGCCGTGATAACCCAATTATTTTGAAAACCCTGTTTATTTGAGAGAAAAAAATGAATTCCCTTTCAATGTCAACATATCCAAGTTAGACTGCGTGTAGTTAAGATTATCAACACTAAATTACCAGTAAAACTGTATAATGTGTACATAAAACATCGCAGTAATTCATATTTTAACTCAATCACCCCTAAAGACAAATTTGGACTAGTCTTAGTTATTGATTTACAGAAGAGTTCATTGTTTTTCAAGGGTTTCATGATTTAAGCGATATCTATATTTCATTGAATCTGGTAATGCTATATACATGTACATGTATTACTGAGACACTTGAGATTAAAAGAAAAAGTAAAAGAATACTTTCAGACATAAAAATTTGTTAAAATTTTACTGTAATAAATACCAAAACATATTACCTTTTTTTTGTTTAGTTAACCAAGCAATAATTCATTCACTTGGTTTTACATAAGTGCACCAGTTACAGGGCTTTTTCTGTCATGTTTGAGAAAATGCCATTGGCCAAACAATTGGGAATTTGTGCAAAATTGGGAAAATATTTTGCAGACATGTAATGGAATCCCTTTTTTAAAAAGCATTTTCCCATGCACATGCTGCAGTGATTTATTTTTCATTAGGATTACAGTCTGCATACAAGCATCCCTAAAGACATGTTTGGGCTGGCTTAAGTCATTGATTTTCAGAAGAATCCATTATTTTTCAGGGGTTGATGAGTTATTATACACAATATGTAGAATCAGAAAATATTGTTGGGGTTTAAATTTTGTTCATTTTGTTGTTTTAATTTACCAATGAAATGAAAACTAGGATGGAAGTTACCTGAACTACACACTACTGATAAAGTTTTTCAACAGCAGTATGTTGCAAGAGTTATTCCCCTTTAGCAGCCACATTGAAAGGCAACATATTATAATGAACAAAGTGAAGTGTTATGGTGTAAAAATAGGTTGAAAGAACAGATGATTCTTTTTGCTCAAAAATATCATTGATTCCAGTTCTCCATTAATCTATACAACTAATTTTGATCAAAATTCTGATGTACCTTTAGCTAATACTGTATAGAATTAATCTAATTTAGTTGTTTAACTATCAACACCTGAAAAACAATGGGCTCTTCTGTAATTCAATGACTTAGACCAGTCCAAATGTGTATTTAGGGGTGAATGGGTCAAAGAAGTAAACCATACATGTTGGTCTACAATATGACAACTAAAGGGGAATAACTCTAACAAAGTACTGCTATTGGTTATGTCAAACCAAAAAGCCAATAGAAGTTTAATGGGCTGGAAATTTTTTTATGCTACTCTCTGTGAGCCACTTGGAATCAAAATATGTTAAATTCAAATCCAGTGCACATTCTGCCCAAATTCATTTAAATGTGGAAGTCTCCCGCTTTAGGCAAAGTACCACAAATTTTTACCTATGCTATGGATTAACACCAATACAGTCATGGCTCTTTTACGTGTCGAGCCTGCTGTGACATAGAACGTGGGTATATATAGTGTACTCGGAAAGAGACCATAAGATGGAAAACCTTTTTACAAAGTCAGCTTAGGTTCTTGTAGGGGGTTAAACCTACACTGACTAGAGGAGAGAGACTTCATGGTATAATGTGCGATGCTCTAACCACTTGAATCGGCTGGCCCTTTTCACTTACTATATCAGGGGTTTCCCGTACGCATGTTTTCTACGTCCCTAACTCATAAACATTTTTGGGGCGCACAAAATGAATAGAGCTGAGTCCCTGTGGACCCACTATAACTCTGTATAAATGAAGTGATTTTGAACTGGACTGAAAAAGGATATCTTTTTTTTTTTTCATTATTTGGATATACAACGTATATGTATCAAGTCCCTGTTACTTAATGGGACTCACACATTTTGAGGGGGACTCACACATTTTGAGGGGGACTCACAATTCTTTATCTTGTGGGTCTAAGGAACTTACTAAAATTCAATCCTGGGGAAAACCCTGATATACCCTTATATATATCTGAATGTTAAACATGAATAGTGAGCCAAGGTTAAGAGAAGACTTTAATTATATAACTCCCTCACCCAAGCTGTTTTGGCAACAATAAAGCCTATAATTCGTCATTTTTCAACATCGATGTATTTAAAGAATCTAACGTGTTTCCACCAGATTATATCTCTTTTGCAATTAATTTTAGACACATTGAATAGTAGATATTGTAGTTTAAAATTTCAATTTTTTTTCTCACTGTGCATAGGGGATCAACCTCTCCCACTTCAACTGTGCCACCCCAATCTATAAACACATTCACTTCTACAGACACATTTGGACTGGTCTAAAT
>BROG01001352.1:0-67382 GCA_030159075.1 Atrina japonica | reverse complement strand
TGGAATGCTCATTTCTGTTGTTTATGACCGGTCTATTATAGTATTGCTAATGTTACTTAAATGGTGTCAACATCGGATGAACAAGAAAATAAAAAGAATGTATGCCCCCTCCAAAAAAAATAAATCAAAAAACAAATGGTATCATACAAGGTCAAATAATAAATCTAAATGCATTGCTAATGTTACCTAAATATTGTCAACATCGGATGATAAAAATTTTTAAAAAAGAAGAACAAATTTTATGTTCTGCGCATAGGACATTACTTATGATTGCATAAAAAGATCAATTTGAATAGATAGAGGATATTTGACAATTTGTTTTCAATAATATCGAGTGAGTTAGGAAAATACATATTTAGGACAAGTTTTAAATATAACTTTTTCTTCCTTACTAGATAATAACCATATTATTACAAAAAACAACTGTCAAATATTCCATTTATTTCACTTTTCAGCCATGTTCTGTTACCTGACGTCTAGTTAAAGAAGAAAAATGTAGTCCCAAACTACAGAAAAATTCACAACATTTTGATAGGCTAAAATGATATACGAATTTTCCATTTACTTTGCACTGAGTTGTATTTCCAGTCAGTTAAAAATATCAGTGAAAAATATCAATGTAAAATGTAGACAATATTTATTTAACTTATTAAAATGTAATAAAAGGTGTTTATTCATTAATGCTTTAATTTAGGCATTTCATCTGTGTGTTGAATACTGCGTCTGATTATTGATTCACTCATATACAGACATGTAGCTGTCTATAATTAAATACTAATTAATCGGTATATGGCATGGTCTTAGTAATGGGACAACTAATTTGCATATGACATGGACCTAGTAAAGGGACATAATTTGCATATCACATAGTCCTTGGTCGGTTAAATCATTCATGTTGTATAATCAAGTTTAGTAGTTAGGCTTCATTTGAACCACAGCCAACGGAATATGCGGACATGGCAATATATTGATATTATTTCAGCTTGTATTTCTTCTAGTACTTTTAATATAATGACACATACACGATTCCACACTTCACTTACTCTGTATAAAATACAAAACAGCGTTTCAGTCTCATAATGACAACATAAATCATTGAATCTTCAAACAAAAGTCCACAAACGACAAGGAAGATATTTCACCGGTTCTCCCCTTGACTCGGGTGTAAACGAAGACGTAAGCAGCACATTATACGAAGTACAGCTATATTATACTTGAACTGGTGACGGTATTTTGTCTGCAGTTTAATTTTGCTGTAAAAGGACTTAACGTGATATTGCACGGCATCTCTGATATTGCCTTGTTTCATTAAGATATAACCCAATATATTGCAATCATTATGTCGGGAAGCTTTACAAACAGTAGTGACATTTGTGATGGTCTCCTTCATCATTTGTACGGTGATACCAAGTTTGAATTGGTCATTTTGTTCTATATAACATAATGCTTGTAGAAAGTATGCATGTGTCAGTGGTGAAATGTATGTGTCACATTCTTCTATATCTGGCATAGTGTTGTCCCAAATCTGATAATGTATCGCTAAAGGAACATTGATGTCGTTACGGGAATACATTGAATACAGTGCAACACTCGATTGGAATTTCTGTACTGTGGACAAACCTCTCCCACACATAAACTCACTATAATAATCCCAGTAAAAAGGTGGCAACTCCGCACCCACTGTAAGCACACAGTGAGAAAACCTGTTCAGCACAGACTGTATAACGTTTAAACAGTTGCTGATATTTCCCTTCATTAAATAAAATGAGGCTAAGCGTAGGCGCCCGGAAGTTACGTCAAACATTGTTCCGAGTTTATAGAAATGTTTAATAAGTTTATCAACACGGTACTGAGTGATGTTGCCAGTGGTCGAATGTGAATTATATATAAAATCTGCCAGTATTGTGTACAGTGCTGCACTTATATGAATTGCTGTGTTGCTGGGTAAGGAACAACATTTTTGTAAAACGTTAAATACTATCATAAAACAATCGTATTTGTCGCTTATTGTTTCTTGTGACCGTTCAATATAAAGCTTAATATTCATCGTGTACTTCTTAGCAGACGACATCTCAATGATGGGACTACTTATCGGCAACACAGTATCAATATTTATGAAAGATGAGAATTCATTTAGACCAGAAAGTATATGTTGTAAGTTCAAGGATATCAGATGTCTTAACACAAAGAGTAACTTGGACTGGTTTTGTGAATTTACTTTGAATTTGAACAAGTTAACATCTCTGATGAAGTAATGTGGACAGTATAAATCTTCAACGAACCGATAGAGAATTCGGATACATTTGTGCAAACATTCTTGTAAGTTTTGCATTCCCCACATTGACTTCCGAGTAGATTCTATCGAATAAAACAAAACTGTTTTGATGAAATATGAGCACATGACATTAGGCAACTCTTTTTCAATTATTTCTTTTGTTATCCGTTTCAATATAAAATATATAATGAATTGTGTTCTATTGAAGGCGTGCACTAATGCTTTTTCGGCAACAGAAGAAAACGAAATTCTCCATTCCAAAGAATTTGTAGGAGAATTTGGTACACCCCACTGGAACAACATGGCATGAACCTTCGATTATTTTCCTAATCAACGGGGTACTAGGCCAACCGTAAGATCGATGTCGTGATATCCATTCATTTGCAACATCCGGCCATGACATACATCGAATCGTATACGCGTGTTCTATTTCCAAATCATCGTCTATAATCTGAACACAAGGTCCATGGATATTAAAGCCCTGATTCTGACCACACAAATCATATTTAATTTTACCACCAGAAAGGTAGTAGCCACCTTCATAAAATTCAATATCATCGTCTGATAATAAATGTCTATTTTGACAGAGAAGCATACAATAACAGTGATTTTGAGGTGACGGTATCATGTAAAAACAAATGTATCTGTCAGTTGGTAAAGTGTCTGATAATGAACATGCTATTAACTTTGATATTTCATCCATAAAATCGATGTCAGAATCTACACTGTATACACCTTCAGCGAAACTTCCACTTATGATTATCTTTTCGTGACGTGTTGATTGTAATTCCTCGCCTATCAGGGCTAATTCACGTCTATTGTTTACGTCCTCTTCTGTACCAATGACGCAATCAATGACACGAATGATGTTTTTTGTTGTGTCATCCATCTAGAAAGAAAGAAGGGAACCGTTCCTAAGTCAACGACAAAAATCATTGTATAGAGCAATTCGAGGATAGTATGGCTTTATATTTGTTCAAGATATGTACTACAGTTATCCAAACACAACACCAGTAGGTTATAAAAGTAAAACATGCATTATCATGTACCATGTAAACCAATTTATAGCATCATGATATACATATAATATCATCTTTCAAAAACAAAATATGCATCAAATTCTGTATTTATTGTCGAACATACTTTACCGTCAGAATCAAACATACAGAAAAGCATAATCAGACAGAAGTCTATACAATATTTAATTGTTGTCGTGTCAAATGTATAACATGTTAATTGGTTTGTTTGTTCATTGTTGTTTAACGTCCAACTCAAAAATCTTCCACTCATATGGAGACGTCACCAAATGCCAGTAAAGGGCTTTAAATTTTGGTCTAAGCTCGGCACTTAAGGCAATTGAGCAGTGAGGGTTCTTTAACATGCCGACACCTACCGTAATAAGGAACCTCGTTTTTTACTGTCTCAGTCTGAAGGACAGGAAACCTACCTGCCGCGGCTGGACTCGAACACACGACCTCACGATCAAGAGTCGAGTGCGCTACCGACTGAGCCAGACCAACTCACAAATGTATAACGTTAACAGTATATTGATAGACAGACTTATTATATGTCGATTGACGTCACTATGTCCCTACCACTTATACAATTTCATCTGGTGATTTAAACGTATAACTACAACATTATATCTTGATTTTACAACAGTAGAAATATCATTTTGATATTAGTATTATTACCAGTACGAGGCGCATTCAATTTTAGTTTGGGAAATTGTAAACATATATTGTCATAGAATGATCGTGACATATATTGTCATTTCGTACCTATTAACAGCAATTTAGTACTTGATTTGATTTGATTTGATTTTTTGTTTTACGCCATACTCAACAATCTTTCAGTCATATGATGGCGTCCAGTTTTTCTTGGTGGAGGAGAAACCACGGTTACCCGGGTAAAGACCATCGACTTTCCGCAAGAAAACTAGCAAACTTTCCCACTTTAATTCGAAATGACCCGATTAGTACTTGATAGATAGATAGATAGATAGATAGATAGATAGATAGATAGATAGATAAATAGATAGATAGATAGATAGATAGATAGATGGATAGATAGATAGATAGATGGATGGATAGTGATTACGTGACATAACATTATTTCTCTTTTTTATTCATACTATTTCTAATTAATTTTTTTATACCAATGTATTATTCGTCTGTTGTGTATTGGAAATAGTCAGTGATACACACAGATATTATTTACAGCAGAAGACCCCATTTGATCTTGCAAACTTTTATTGCAATGATCTCATTGAAATACGCTATGATCTTTCTAAAATGCACAGATTTATGTTACACCCTTACCTGTGTATCGAATCAATTATATTCCTTGTTGAATCCGACTGTGTCCTTTTACACTCCAGTGGCAAAATATATTATTTTATCATTATTTTAGATGTATTAGTAATAGTTTGCGTATGGTTCTCTTTTCAATTATTTGATATTCTTCTACATTGCACCGAGACATCCACCAATTTATATCTGTACATAAAGACTGTTATCTGATATCATTCTTATGAGTATGACAAGAAGCTAATTATAGAGTGGAAATTTCAGAGCATGTCATTTTATAGGACTTGTGAAATCTGCTTTGCATATATCGGTCACATAAATATGAGTATGACAAATTAATTTAAAAGGTTTCCGGATGCACCGATGTATATAGTTATCAATGAATTGTGTTTATATCTACAACACATTATCAATAACCTGTGTAAATATGATTTAAACTCTATATAGACAAGATGAGTTGTTGTTTTATTTCTGTATGCTTTTCACTCATCCACGCATCTTGTCTCTCTATATGGGTGTTTGTTTTAGTATGTATGCATGTGTGTGTGTCTGTTTGTATATATGTATGTATGTATGTATGTATGTATGTATGTATGCATGTATGTATGTGTGTCTCTCTGTCTGTATGTAAAGATGTATATATGTATGTATGTATGTATGTATGTATGTCTGTCTGTCTGTCTGTCTGTCTGTCTGTCTGTCTGTCTGTCAGTCAGTCTGTCTGTCTGTCTGTATCTATGTATGTATGTATGCATGTTTGTCTGTATGTATGTATGTATGTATGTATGTATGTATGTATGTATGTATGTATGTCGTAAATTTTAGGTAAATGTTCTTTTGTATTGTGGTTTATCAGATGCTAAGTTTCCTCTTGTCTTATCAGGATTATGGAATCGTTAATAACCTAATAACTATTGCGATGGAGCTTTGAACTCTTTGTGAATAAAATATGTGTGCTTGATTCAAGCGTATGGTCCTTTAAAAGTCTTAAACAATTTACAGACAATATGGTATAACAAAGTACCAACAAATTGTTTTGCAACATGATTTCTTTGAATGACAAACATTTAACGACTTAAATAAATACAAAACATGTTATTGTTGTATATAAAATCAGCATTAGTCTTGTTCTAGGGTAAATGCATAAACTAATAATTAGGACAAAATTCATAAAACCAGTGCGCTGAAGAAGACCATTAAATTGGATATATAATTGACAATAAACGTTTGCTTAGTACAATAACAAGTGTTTTCGGAATAACTTTCATATTTGCAACCGCTATGTTTATATATATATATATATATATATATATATATATATATATATATATATATATATATATATATATATATATATATATATATATATATATACGAATATCGTTGAAGTCTACACCTACTACACAATATGCCGTACTAGTATGTTGGCACAATTGCCAAAGGAGTGAGAAAATAGAATGAAAGGTCTAAATCTGTATCTTCTGTATTTTCTCTTTTGATGAACCCCGTATTTACATATTTCGTATGCAGTCTGTTTAACTTTCCTAACACAAGTTACATGTCTATGAAACATATTATTTAAATGAAATACAAAAATATGAATATTCAGCATGTACAGAGTACATATGCAAATCTGCTGAATATTACATGCACACGGACCATTGGTAATCCATACGTGAGATCAGTTATCATGGAGGAGTGAGTATCCATTGTTTACAACACACACAGTGAGTCCACAGTTAAATTCAAATGAAATACAGGAGGAACAAATTGGACGACGGTTGTCAAACAGGAATCTCAACGTCCCATTTATTAAAACAGAGTATTCGCACACAAGACCATTATACCGACTGTATTTTCGGAACGTTGAGAGCCGACTCGATTTTTGTGTCAATAACCTTTCTGTAAATACCATATCTGCCACCTGTGTTGCCCGTATGTTGAAGCTTGAAAAATGTTCATATATCCCTGTTTAAGATGTCTGAGTGGAAAACAGTCTGAACGGCTTTACGAACAGTATGAAACACAGAGTAATGAAATACATGAAGGTGCCAGACCTAAATCCCAGCAACAGTAGAATATATACTTTTGTGCTTGTTGTTGTTTTTTTCCCAGTCGTGATAAAGAGGCTGCTAATTTTAATGCCGTGCAAGGAAAACTCCAATCTCTTTCCACATGATTAGCTTGATTATAGGATTCAACGTAATGTCCTAGGCTAGGGTAATCATTCAGCAACACCGATGTGAGTCGTTAAGAAAAGATATCGGACAGCAAGTAGAAAGTATAACCTCAAAAATGTTTGTTGACTCTTTCAGCGGCAATTTTAAACTGAATCAATAAGGACCATATTGTCTAGTTTTTTTGATAGATAAATGAAGCCCATCTATAAAATGAAAACGTGTAAAATGCAAATACTTTATGAAATGAATATGAAACAATATAACGCAACGATGTTTACACAAACATGTATTTTTATTTTGACAAAACCTCTTTTATATACTTTAATTAGTATGTTTAACATTGTATCTGTGTGTGTGTGTGTGTATGTGTGCGTGCTTGCGTGCGTGCGTGAGTGTGTTTGTGTGTGTTTGTGTGTGTGTGTGTGTGTGTGTGTGTGGTTAGATTAACATAGAATTCCAAATGTAGTCTGTGTCCGGTAAACGTAACCACCCTCTATTTTCACAAGCTATTTTTCCATGAAAAAAACTACGTTTATTTTAATCTTTGCGATTAGTATTTCCATCACAATTTAATATTTTGTTGATGGACTTATAAAAGGTCCATGACCGGCGTCTTACGCTCAGTAAGGTTGTTAATATTGTTCACGAGACTATATCCCGTCAGGTTATATAGATATAATGTAAATGGTTTGTTACAATTTTCGAGCTAATATAATTCTTAAATTGTTTAATAGCCTCGATGTGATTGGCGGACGAACGAGCAATCACCGTTTACTCGCATTGGCCGAGGCTTTATGAATAATTAAAAGATGCACGAGTGATTTCGTGTACATGAAACCACGAGTAGGAAAGAGAATAACGATTTAGTACCGTGGTTTTACGACGATGGGGCCCCCTTTACTTCTTTGATTACAGTACATGGTAAATTTGGGAACCACTATGTCGGATTTTTCATTTGTTTATATGAAAATTATCGTTTCAATTAGTAATTCTTTTAGATGAACCTTTAAGGAATATACTATTAGTAGGATCGTCATTGTACGTGGTAAACCTTCTTATATGGATATATTGGAGGTAGGCTTTGAATTATAGTAATTTAAACAAGTCATAATTAAATAAATGACATAAAACACCGTCTATCTTGACGTATTTACATAAATTTCGTATAGCAAAAACTGACAGAAATATGCCATCGAAAACGTCGTAATTTTCAGACGAAATTGCAGTGTTTGAAAGCACCACACAATTTGCCATGCTTATAGCAATAATTTCACCTACTAAAACAAGTGTAACTTGTACGATATAGTCATTATTAATTGAGATGGATGCGAGTTTAATAACATTCCACAAGGAAGGAAACACGTTGCTGTACGGGTATAAAATAAACAAAACACAAAGGACAGAAAATGAAGTAAGATAGGATCGATAAAGAAATTGAGCTGTGAGTTTAGAAACAGAAATAGATGAAATAGAACATTGAAATGCTTTGAGAAAGGAAAGGAAGCTGAAATTAATTAATAATTTGCAACCCTTCTTTGAATTCCCCTGAAGAAACCTCAATCTGTCTATTTATATAACACTTCTGTTCAATCGTGGACTCTCCAAATGGTCGGAGAATACCAATACTTTCTGTTGTTTTTATCTATTTAACTTGAAAGTGGTAAAAGTATATCTATAGAAATACAATATTTTCATTACGAAAAATCAATAATTGCAGTCTTCGCTGAAATACTTCCCACAATTCCACGTACATTCATGTTTGTCATTGTATAATGTGAATTTTTACGATGTTTCATGTAGATCAATATAAGCCGACCATGGGTCTTTAATATTCCTCGGTGATATAAGCGCCAAGTATTCGTTTTGAGTTCCTTATCTATGTATATATCAAAGTTTGTAAAGCGGGAAATATTTTAAAAGCGATTCTGGTTGATGATATATCCGTGTGTTATTTATGGTCGAATGGTTAGACCAATAGGATGTAAGTAAATGCATTGTTTCCTACAGGTAAAACTTATACGCCATTCTCTAGCCGCACACTTTATTGGACATGTTTCTATCTGTATTACTGGAAATACCTTTTCTTCCTATCAAATCTAAATTGAATCTAAATTCACAGTGGGACAGAGGGTGAATCTATCTTTAGTACAAGGGGTAATAATTTACATACAACAGTACACTGCAGAAATTTAAAAAGCAATAGCTATATTATTGGTAATACCTTCAAACAGTTAAAAGAATGTGATTTTTTAAACCTGCAGATGAATGTGCATATCAAACTTTTAAAAAGGTCGAAAGCCGGTATTTAAATAAGGCATGTAATACTTTAAACCATATTGTTTTATTCCACGTGAATGATATTGAATGATATATTCCCCGATAAACATATATAAATATATATATATGCTTTTATTCCATTTTGTAAATATACACAATTACAATCATAAATGTATCCAAGTACGACAGAGCCAAGATGCTTACAAATATCACAGAAATGGAACTGTTGTACTGACAAATAAATATACTGTTTAACTCTTTCACCCTTGAATATCTGAGTGGAATGCTCATTTCTGTTGTTTAAGACCGGTCTATTATGATCTGTAGGGTTGAAAGGGTTAAAAGGGGACATAAGTTGTGTTTACCAAAGACAAATATTTAATATATACATATCATTAACAATTCCAACATTGCTGTTTTACAATAAAGGCCAAGAGAAATGTAACTTCATCAACAGTGATGGAATTTGATATAGATGTAAATGTATATCCCCCAAAAGAAACTGGTTTTATACAAGGTCAAATGATCAATCCAAATGTATTGCAAATGTTACGTAAATGGCGCCAACATCGAATAATCAAGAAAATAACAAGAGGCTCTCAAGAGCCTGTATCGCTCACCTGGTTATTTGCTTGAGAAGATCAGACGAACCGAGCAATTTTTGTAAAGGACCTTCCATACATAAATCCTGTAAAGTTTGGTTGAATTTGTTTCAGTGGTTTCAGAGGAGAAAATGAAAATGTGATTTTCCCATAGGGTCCAATGATAAAGTAAGCCCAGTCCTGGCGGCCATGGTTTTGACAGATCGGAACGAAATGAGCAATCTTTGTAAGGGACCTTCAATACATCATTCTTCTAAAGTTTGGTTATATTTGCTTCAGCGTTTTCAGAGGAGAAGATGAAATGTAATTTTCCCACAGGATCCAATGTTCTTCTTCCAAGTCAGGAACCGGATTCATGAATGAATGAATAAGGTTCTGTGAAAACTTTGCAGTGTGTGCAGCACAGCAGTCTTCTTTTGGCTATATAATGTTAAACTAAGCCCGTTCTAGTGGCCATGATTTTTGACAGATCAGAACAAAATGAGCATTCTTTGTAAAGGACCTAGCATACACCATTCCTGTAAAATTTGGTTAAATTTGTGTCAGTGGTTTCAGAGAAGAAGATGATTTTCCTATAGGATCCAATGTTAAACTAAGCCTCGCTATAGCGGCCATGTTTGTTGACGCAAAGTGATTTCAAAAGCCAGGTGAGCTACAAATGGCGGTCAAGGAACAATTTTAAACAACGGTTTTGAAGTCGCAACATCAATATCTATTTGGAAACCAAATTTCATTGAAATCAAAACAATGTTGAATTTTCCCGCCTTTTTTATCGGCCATTTTGAAAATGGCGGTCAACAAAAAATTTTCAACACCGTTTTTGAAGTCGCCACATCATGGCAAACATTTTATCAATTTACATTCGACCTCTATCTTTCATAGTTTTGGAGTTAGAAGACGAAAAACCATAAAAATTGAAAAAATTCCTGTGAAAAAAGGGCAATAACTCCTACACAGCTTTTTGGCTTGTCTTCAAATTTTTCAGGGTGGGTAGATCTTGAAATGCTGAACATTTTCTGCTATTTACACTTGACCTCTATCTGCTACACATTTTTTGAAATAAAAAATTTAAAATGCCAAAATTTTGAAAATTTTACAAAAAAGGGCTATAACTCCAAGATGAGTTTTCCGATTTTCTTCAAAATTGCATGGCAGGTAGATTTCATCAAGGTGATCACTGTAATCTTATGTCACATTTTTGATATCTGTAATGGTTTTTGAGTTATTGGCCAAAAACTGCAATTTACCCCTATGTTCTATTTTTAACAACAGCGGCCATGTTGTTTGACCTGCGACAACTAATTTGCATATGACCTGGACCTAGTAAAAGGACATAATTTGCATGTCAGATAGTCCTGGGTCGGCTAAATCATTCATATTGTATAATCAAGTTTAGTAGTAAGCCTTCATTTGAACCAAAGCCAACGGAATATGCGGACATGGCAATATATTGATATTATTTCAGCTTGTACTTTTTTAATACTTTCAATATAATGACACGTACACAATTCCACTCTTCTCTTACTCTGTATCAAATACAAAACAGCGTTTCAGTCTCATAATGACAACATAAATCATTGAATCTGCATACAAAAGTCCAAAAACAACAAGGAAGATATTTCACCGGTTCTCCCCTTGACTCAGGTGTAAACGAAGACGTAAGCAGCACATTATACGAAGTACAGCTATATTATACTTGAACTGGCGACGGTATTCTGTCTAAAATTTAACTTTGCTGTAAAAGGATTTAACGTGATATTGCACGGCATCTCTGATATTGCTTTTAACCCAATATATTGTAATCATTATGTCGGGTAGATAGTGTAGTGATATTTGTGATGGTCTCCTTCATCATTTGTCCGGTGATCCCAAGTTTGAATTGGTCATTTTGTTCTATATAACACAATGCTTGTAGAAAGTATGCATGTGTCAGTGGTGAAATGTATGTGTCACATTCTTCTATATTTGGCACAGTGTTGTCCCAAATCTGATAATGTATCGCTAAAGGAACATTGATGTCGTTACGGGAATACATTGAATACAGTGCAACACTCGATTGGAATTTCTGTACTGTGGACAAACCTCTCCCACACATTAACTGACTATAATAATCCCAGTAAGAAAATGTCAACTCCGCACCCACTGTAAGCACACAGGGAGAAAACCTGTTTAGCACAGACTGTATAACGTTTAAACAGTTGCTGATATTTCCCTTCATTAAATAAAATGAGGCTAAGCGTAGGCGCCCGGAAGTTACGTCAAACATTGTCCCGAGTTTATAGAAATATTTAATAATTTTATCAACACGGTACTGAGTGATGTTGCCAGTGGTCGAATGTGAATTATATATAAAATCTGCCAGTATTGTGTACAGTGCTGCACTTATATGAATTGCTGTGTTGCTTGGTAAGAAACAACATTTTTGTAAAACGTTAAATACTCTCATAAAACAATCGTATTTGTCGCTTATTGTTTCTTGTGACCGTGCAATATAAAGCTCAATATCTTTCGTGTACTTCTTAGCAGACGACATCTCAATGATTGGACTACTTATCGGCAACACAGTATCAATATTTATGAAAGATGAGAACCCATTTAGACCAGAAAGTATATGTTGTAAGTTCAAGGATAGCAGATGTCTTAACACAGAGAGTAACTTGGACTGGTTTTGTGAATTTACTTTGAATTTGAACAAGTTGACATCTCTGATGAAGTAATGTGGACAGTATAAATCATCAACGAACCGATAGAGAATTCGGATACATTTGTGCAAACATTCTTGTAAGTTTTGCATTCCCCACATTGACTTCGGAGTAGATTCTATCGAATAAAACAAAACTGTTTTGATGAAATATGAACACATGACATTAGGCAACTCTTTTTCAATTATTTCTTTTGTTATCCGTTTCAATATAAAATATATAATGAATTGTGTTCTATTGAAGGCGTGCACTAATGCTTTTTCGGCAACAGAAAACGAAATTCTCCATTCCAAAGAATTTGTAGGAGAATTTGGTACACCCACTGGAACAACGTGGCATGAACCTTCGATTATTTTCCTAATCAACGGGGTACTAGGCCAACCGTAAGATCGATGTCGTGATATCCATTCATTTGCAACATCCGGCCATGACATACATCGAATCGTATACGCGTGTTCTGTTTCCAAATTATCGTCTATAATCTGAACACAAGGTCCATGGATATTAAAGCCCTGATTCTGACCACACAAATCATATTTAATTTTACCACCAGAAAGGTAGTAGCCACCTTCATAAAATTCAATATCATCGTCTGATAATAAATGTCTATTTTGACAGAGAAGCATACAATAACAGTGATTTTGAGGTGACGGTATCATGTAAAAACAAATGTATCTATCACGGGGGTCTTTTTAGGTGATGTAGGACTGTAAAATATAACCAAGAGTTATATTGAGTAAAACCTTTATTTCCAGAGTTCCAGCAAGAAGTCAAGATAAAATATGAAATATACAATAGATATAAAATAATGAGTCTTTGCACATAAACAATAAGTGCAACCAATGGTTAAAGGTTAACCTTACTGACCACATTACATAAACCTACATGAATAGAAGACATGCATAAACTAGTCATGTAACAACACAAGAAACACATGATTAACAAATAAAAGAGGGGAAATAACCACAATGGTGAGATCACTTTGCTTTGAGAGGTACAATGCATATGAAGAAGCAGGCAGCCTTTGTATAAAGTAAAAACAAATCATAATTTTAATTAACACCCGAATCTACCGAATTTGTTAAAGTTTAAGGACTTGTACTTGGTTTTGAATGGTAATAAAAAAAACTTATATATATATTCATATGTTTCAATCACTAAATCATAAAAGATGCAGAGGGTAATTACTAACCTTTAGCCTAACAGTGTACACCAAAACAAACCAGTGCATGTGTACTTATTAATAACAAAATACTGAAGACCTACACAAATATTACAATAACTCCTACATAAAAGATTCCTAACATTGTTCATTGACAAACTAAATATTCACACCGTGATTCGTGATTGGTCAATACTGAATCAACTCGCAATAAGTATTTTCTAGCGTGCACATTTCATATTGGGCGGAAGTGTAAATCGAAATTGGCAAATTTAGAATCGATCACGTGACAAAAGCGTCTCCGAAATGAGATCCACAGACCCGCCTAACTGATGAAATTTGAAAATAATAACTCTAATTTTTCCATTTTAGATTATACATGTATTTTATCATTAACAAATTAAGAATTGTAAAACATATAAATTGTTTTTAGAATTATTTCAATTAAAGTTTGCCTAACAAACCGAGCGGGCACAAGCCCCACAACAAAGGAACAAACGGCCACCCGCAAAACAATAATTAATAAACCTTAGATAATAACTAGGCTAATGGAAATAAAGTGCACAAAATTACAAATGAAACAATATCCATGTTTTTCAAACAAACAAAACTAATATTGGGCATCTGTTACCTAAGTACGCACAAACACTCCGAAATCAAGTTTGATACATGAAAAGTCTAAAAAGGCACAAGTTATAATGAAAAAAACTGTCACAAATTTAACATTAAAATTAATAATAAACAATTAAGAGAACACAATGCCGAACCGAGACATTCAAAACTTTTAATATTTAACCCAAAGAATATGAAAAATATGCTTCACATACCTGTAAAATATAACCAAGAGTTATATTGAGTAAAACCCTTTATTTCCAGAGTTCCAGCAAGAAGTGACGCGCGGGCACTTGTTCTGAAACTCTGCGTGGTTAAGGCAGGGATCCCCAAGGGGACCCTAATAATTATCATCCATCCACCTGGGCGTTCAAGGATACTCCAATAGAGAAAACACACGCATCTTCCCGTCGTGGACCCCTTATATAAAAATAGGTATAGGGTGGCTTTGTTAATCCGAAGACCCAAATCTAATCGATAGGATGCGGCCACAAAAGACTTCTCAATTGATTTTTTCCCATGCAAAGCCACCTGTAGACTAAATGGACATGGATTACTCTTGGCCGGTGAAGGTGTCCATCATTTACCTAATTTTTTAGCTTTGGCTAATTTCAAACAAAGGATAGAATTAAACACTGCTACACGCTGAAACACGGCAAAGGAAAAAAATAACAGATTTGGATTGAAAGTTAGAAACGCTTCTCAAAATATCTATAATCTTATGTCATTTTTAGCAATTATAAAAAGTAAAACTAATATTATAGAGAAATGATAAGATGAGTTTTCAATTTTTATGTTTTATCAGATGGTCTATATGACCTGATTATGATTATCTTTTCGTGACGTGTTGGTTGTAATTCCTCGCCTATCAGGGCTAATTCACGTCTATTGTTTACGTCCTCTTCTGTACCAATGACGCAATCAATGACACGAATGATGTTTTTTGTTGTATCATCCATCTAGAAAGAAAGAAGGGAACCGTTCCTAAGTCAACGACAAAAATCATTGTATAGAGCAATTCGAGGATAGTATGGCTTTATATTTGTTCAAGATATGTAACACAGTTATCCAAAACACAACACGAGTAGGTTATAAAAGTAAAATATGCATTATCATGTACCATGTAAACCAATTTATAGCATCATGATATACATATAATATCATCTTTCAAAAACGAAAAATGCATCAAATTCTGTATTTATTGTCGAACATACTTTACCGTCAGAATCAAACATACAGAAAAGCATAATCAGACAGACGTCTATACAATATTTAATTGTTGTCGTGTCAAATGTATAACATGTTAGTTGGTTTGTTTGTTCATTGTTGTTTAACGTCGAACTCAAAAATCTTCCACTCATATGGAGACGTCACCAAATGCCGGTAAAGGGCTTTGAATTTTGGTCTAAGCTCGGCACTTAAGGCAATTGAGCAGTGAGGGTTCTTTAACATGCCGACACCTACCGTAATAAGGAACCTCGTTTTTTACTGTCTCAGTCTGAAGGACAGGAAACCTACCTGCCGCGGCTGGACTCGAACACACGACCTCACGATCAAGAGTCGAGTGCACTACCGAATGAGCCAGACCAACTCACAAATGTATAACGTTAACAGTATAGTGATAGACAGACTTATTATATGTCGATTGACGTCACTATGTCCATACCACTTATACAATTTCATCTAGTGATTTAAACGTATAACTACAACATTATATCTTGATTTTACAACAGTAGAAATATCATTTTGATATTAGTATTATTACCAGTACGAGGCGCATTCAATTTTAGTCTGGGAAATTGTAAACATATATTGTCATAGAATGATCGTGACATATATTGTCATTTCCGTACATATAAACATCCATTTAGTACTTGATTTGATTTGATTTGATTTTTTGTTTTACGCCATACTCAACAATCTTTCAGTCATATGATGGCGTCCAGTTTTTCTTGGTGTGGGAGGAGAAACCACGGTTACCCGGGTAAAGACCACCGACCTTCCGCAAGAAAACTGGCAAACTTTCCCACTTTAATTCGAAATGACCCGATTAGTACTTGATAGATAGATAGATAGATAGATAGATAGATAGATAGATAGATAGATAGATAGATGGATGGATGGATAGATAGATAGATAGATAGATAGATAGATAGATAGATAGATAGATAGATAGATAGATAGATAAATAGATAGATAGATAGATAGATGGATGGATGGATGGATGGATGGATGGATAGATAGATAGATGGATGGATTGATGGATGGATGGATAGAAAGATAGATAGATAGATAGATAGATACATAGATACATAGATAGATAGATAGATGGATGGATAGTGATTACGTGACATTTTTCTACAACGTTTTTATCATTGAAAAACAAAAAATAAATATGAAAAGTAAACTGCTGCAGATTACATTAAACTTTAACATTTAGAGTGCAAAAATAGAGAGGGGTTTCCACACAACGCGTGTTTCAGTCCGTATTACTGGAAATAACTTTTCTTCCTATCAAATCTAAATTGAATCTAAATTTACAGTGGGACTCGGGGTGTATCTATTTTTAGTACAATGGGTCATAATTTACATACAACAGTACACTGCAAAAGTTTAAAAACCATTAGCTATATTATTGGTAATACCTTCAAACAGTTAAAAGCATGTGATTTTTTAAACCTGCAGATGAATGTGCATATCATACTTTAAAAAAAGGTGGAAAGCCGGTATTTAAATAAGGCTTGTAATACTATACGCCATATTGTTTTATTAGATAGATAGATAGATAGATAGATAGATAGATAGATAGATAAATAGATAGATAGATAGATAGATAGATAGATAGATAGATGGATAGATAGATAGATAGATGGATGGATAGTGATTACGTGACATAACATTATTTCTCTTTTTTATTCATACTATTTCTAATTAATTTTTATACCAATGTATTATTCGTCTGTTGTGTATTGGAAATAGTCAGTGATACACACAGATATTATTTACAGCAGAAGACCCCATTTGATCTTGCAAACTTTTATTGCAATGATCTCATTGAAAATTCGCTACGATCTTTCTAAACAGCACAGATTTATGTTACACCCTTACCTGTGTATATCGAATCAATTATATTCCTTGTTGAATCCGACTGTTTCCTTTTACACTCCAGTGGCAAAATATATTAATTTTATCATTATTTTAGATGTATAAGTAATAGTTTGTGCATGGTTCTCTTTTCAATTATTTGATATTCTTCTACATTGCACCGAGACATCCACCAATTTATATCTGTGCATAAAGACTGTTATCTGATATCATTCTTATGAGTATGACAAGAAGCTAATTATAGAATGGAAATTTGAGAGCATGTCTTTTTATAGGACTCGTGAAATCTGCTTTGCATATATCGGTCACATAAATATGAGTATGACAAATTAATTTGAAAGGTTTCTGGAGACACCGATGTATATAGTTATCAATGAATTGTGTTTATAGCTGCAACATATTATCAATAACCTGTGTAAATATGATTTAAACTCTATATAGACAAGATGAGTTGTTGTTTTATTTCTGTATGCTTTTCACTCATTCACACATCTTGTATCTCTATATGAGTGCTTGTTTTAGTATGTACGCATATTATACAGAGAATTAATAAACATAGAAAGAATAAAACACAAAACATCTGAGATAACTCATGATCAACGAAGAATATGAACTTTGACGATCGCTTGACTAATTAAATTTATCAGTTTTTGCGTTGTAAAACACCATAGAATGTGTATATATTTGATATATCAAATTTGCGAAGTTGTCATTCATTTAAAAAACTTTCCTTGTACCATTTACCTGTCAAATACGGAAGACAACACTGCCAGATAGAGGTCACGATATTGTACAATTCCCATGTTATAAGACACATTGCTATATGGTCACTCCATAGTCACTTCAAACAGTAGTATATATATACTTACATATTGTTATCAAAAATGTATTTGGTGTTTCTTAAATTCACGAAATTATCAACGCCCAGTGAATATAGTGAATATTAGCACCGTGAGGTACCTCCCTTGTATAGTAAATTTGAGGTAAATGTTCTTATGTATTGTTATTTACGTTTATCAGATGGTAAGTCTCTTCTTGTCTTATCAGGATTACGGGATCGTTAATAACCATATAGCTATTGCGATGGAGCTTTGAACTCTCTGTGAATAAAATATTTGTGCTTGATTCAAACATATGATCATTTAAAAGTCTTAAATAATTTACAGACAATATGGTATAACAAAGTACCAACAAACTGTTTTGCAACATGATTTCTTCGAATGACAAACATTTAACGACTTAAATAAATTTAAAACATTTGTTATTGTTGTACATAAAATCAGGATTAGTCTTGTTCAAGGGTAAATGCATAAACTAATAATTAGGACAAAATGCATAAAACCAGTGTGCTGTAGGGGACCATTAAATTGGATATATATATTTATATAATATATATATTATATATATTATATATATATATATATATAATATATATATATATATATATATATATTTATATATATAATTGAGAATAAACGATTGCTTAGTACAATAACAAGTGTTTTCGGAATAACTTTCATATTTGCAATCGCTATGTTACGTATTACATACGAATGTATTTTCAGTCTACACCTACTTTACCATACATATGGCGTACTAGTATGTTGTCACAATTGATAATGAAGTGAGATAGTAAAATGAAAGGTCTAAATTTGTATCTTCGGTATTTTCTCTTTTGATGAACCCCGTATTTACATATTTCGTATGCAGTCTGTTTAACTTTCCTAACACGAGTTACTTTTCTATGAAACATATTATTTAAATGAAATACAAAAATATAAATATTCAGCATGTAGAAAATACATATGCTAATCTGCTGAATATTAAATGCACACGGACCATTGGTAATCCATACGTGAGATCAGTTTCCATGGAGGAGTGAGTATCCATTGTTTACAACACACACAGTGAGTCCAAAGCTAAATTCCAATGAAATGCAGGAGGAACAAATTGGATGACGGTTGTCAAATAGGAATCTCAACACAAGACTATTATACAGGCCGTAAAATTTTCAGAGCATCGAGAGCCGACTCGATTTTTGTGTCAATAACCCTTCTGTAAATACCATATCTGCCACCTGTGTTGCCCGTATGTTGAAGCTTGAAAAATGTTCCCATATCCCTGTTTCAGATGTCTGAGTGAAAAACAAAGTCTGAACGGCTTTACGAACAGTATTGAAACACAGAGCAATGACACGCATGAAGATGCTAGACCTAAATCCAAGCAACAGTAGAATATATACTGTTGTTTCTTTCCCAAATCATTTATCAGTAATAAAGAGGCTGCCAATTTTAATGCTGTGCAAGGAAAACTCCAATCTCTTTCCACATGATCAGCTTGTTGATAGGACCCGACGTTATGTCCTAGGCTAGGGTAATCATTCAGCAACGCAAGTGGGAGTGGTTAAGAAAAGATATCGGACAGCAAGTAATAAGTATAACCTCAAACAAGTTTGTTGACTCTTTCAGCGGCAATTTTAAACTGAATCAATAAGGCCCGTATTGTCTAGTTTTTTGGATAGATAAATGAAGCCCATCTATAAAATGAAAACGTATAAAATGCAGATACTTTGTGAAATGAATATGAAACAATATAACGCAACGATGTTTACACATACATGTATTCTTTATTTTGACAAAACATCTTTCATATACTTTAATTTAGTATGTTTAACATCGTACCTCTGTGTGTGTGTGTGTGTGTGTGTGTGTGTGTGTGTGTGTGTGTGTGTGTGTGTGTGTGTGTGCATGCGTGTGTGTGTGTGTGTGTGTGTGTGTGTGTGTGTGTGTGTGTGTGTGTGTGGTTAGATTGACATAGAATTTCAAAAGTAGTTTGTGTCCGGTGAAACTAACCACTCCCTAATTTCACAAGCTATTTTTTCGTGAAAAACAAACTACGTTTCTATTATTCTTTGCGATTAGATATTTTCATCACAATTAAATATTTTGTTGATGAACTTCTTAAAGGTACATGACCGGCGACTTACGCTCAGTAAGGTTATAATTTTGTTCACGAGACTATATCCCGCCAGGTTATATAGATATAATGTAAATGGTTTGTTACAATTTTTGAGCTAATACAATTCTAAAATTGTTTAATAGTTTCGATGTGATTAGCGGACGAATGAGCGAGCACCGTTTACTCGCATTGGCCGATCGAGGCTTCATGAATAATAAAAATATGCACGATTGATTTCGTGTACATGAAACCACACGAAGGAAAGAACATAACGATTCAGGACCGTGGTTTTACGACGATGGGACTCCCTTTACTTCTTTGTTTACAGTTCATGGTAAATTTGGGAATCACTATGTCGGATTTCTCATTTGTTTATATGAAAATTATCGTTTCAATTACTAATTCTTTTAGATGAACCTTTAAGGTATATATATTATTAGGATCGTCATTGCACGTGGTAAACCTTCTTATAGGGATATATTGGAGGTAGGCTTTGAATTATAATAACTTAAACAAGTCATAATTAAATAAATGACATAAAACCCCTTCTATCATGACGTATTTACATAAATTTCGTATAGCGAAAACTGACAGAAATATGCCATCGAAAACGTCGTAATTTCCAAACGAAATTGCACTGTTTGAAAACACCACACAATTTGCCATGCTTATAGCAATAATTTCACCTACTGGAACAAGTGCAACTTGTACGACATAGTCATTATTAATTGAGATGGTTGCGAGTTTACCAACATTCCACAAGGAAGTAAACACGTTGCTGTACAGGTATGAAATAAACAAAACACAAAGGACAGAAAAAGAAGTAAGATAGGATCGATAAAGAAATTGAGCTGTGCGTTTAGAAACATTAATAGAACGTTGAAATGCTCTGAGAAAGGAAATGAAGCTGAAATAAATTAATAATTTGCTACCCTTCTTTGAATTCCCCTGAAGAAACCTCAGTCTGTCAAGGCTGTTTACATAACACTTTCGATGAAATACTTCCCACAAGTACACTGACTTTTTATAGAGTGTGTATGCACTAGTTTTGATTAGCATGTCTTTAAATTGTATAATGTGAACTTTTTACGATGTTTCATGTAGACCAATATAAGCCGGTCATGGGTCTTTAATATTCATCGGTGCTTTGAGCGCCAAGTATACGTTTTGAGTTCCTTATCCATGTTTATGTCAAAGTTAGTAAAGCGGGAAATATTTTAAAAGCGATTCTGGTTGATGTTATATCCGTGTGTTATTTATCGTCGAACGGTTAGGTCAAAAGGATGTAAGTAAATGCATTGCTTCCTACAGGTGAAACTTATTGGTCATTCTCTAGCCGCACTCTTTATTGGACATTCTCTAGCAGCGCTATAAGCGTACACTTCAAAACTAAAGCTTGACATATACTTATGTTATATTGATAACTTTCATTAGTTTCCCTCCATTTAAGGGTGAAAGAATTACTTACACAATAACAATACATAATATAGATCTTTCTTGTGAAAATTCAAATATAAATTTTTCTACAACGTTTTTATCACTGAAAATCAAAATAAATATGAAAAGTAAACTGCTGCAGATTACATTAAACTTTTACATTTAGAGTGCAAAAAATAGAGAGGGGTTTCCACACAACGCGTGTTTGAGTCCGTATTACTGGAAATAACTTTTCTTCCTATCAAATCTAAATTGAATCTAAATTTAGAGTGGGACTCGGGGTGTATCTATTTTTAGTACAATGGGTCATAATTTACAGTACACTGCAAAAGTTTAAAAAGCATTAGCTATATTATTGGTGATACCTTCAAACAGTTAAAAGCATGTGATTTTTTAAACCTGCAGATGAATGTGCATATCATACCTTAAAGAAAGGTGGAAAGCCGGTATTTAAATAAGGCATGTAATACTATACGCCATATTGTTTTATTCCACGTGAATTATATTGAATGATATATACCCCGATAAACATATATATATATATATATATGTTTTTATTTTTATTTTTTAAATATACAGAATTACAATCATCAATGTATCCAAGTACGACAGGTCCAAGCTGCTTACAAATCTTACAGAAATGGAACTGTTGTACTAACAAAGGAAAAATAAATTTTGTTTAACGCTTTCACCCCTGAATATCTGAGTGGAATGCTCATTTCTGTTGATTATGACCGGTCTATTATGGTCTGTAGGGTTGAAAGGGTTAAAAGGGGAATTAGTTGTGTTTACCAAAGACAAATATTTAATATATACATATCATTAACAATTCCAACATTGCTGTTTTACAGTAAAGGCCAAAAGAAATGTAACTTCATCAACAGTGATGGAATTTGATATAAATGTAAATGTATATCCCCCAAAAGAAACTGAATTTATACAAGGTCAAATGATGAATCTAAATGCATTGCTAATGTTATGTAAATGGTGTCAAGATCGAATAATCAAGAAAATAAAAATGGAGGCATTTCATCTGTGTGTTGAATACTGCGTTTGATTATTGGTTCACTCATATACAGATATGTAGCTGTCTATAATTAAATACTAATTAGTCGGTTTATGGATTGGTCTTAGTAATGGGGGAACTAATTTGCATATGACATGGACCTAGTAAAGGGACACCATTTGCATATCACATAGTCCTGGGTCGGTTAAATCATTCATATTGTATACTCAAGGTTACCAGGAAGCCTTCATTTGAACCAATCAAAGCCAATGGAATATGGGACATGACAATATATTGATATTATTTCAGCTTAAACTTTTTCAGCGTTTCAGTCTCAAAATGACAACATAAATCATTGAATCTTCAAACAAAAGTCCACAAACGACAAGGAAGATATTTCACCGGTTCTCCGCTTGACTCGGGAGTAAACAAAGACGTAAGCAGCACATTATACGAAGTACAGCTATATTATACTTGAACTGGGGACGGTATTTTGTCTGAAATTTAACTTTGCTGTAAAAGGATTTAACGTGATATTGCACGGCATCTCTGATATTATCTTGTTTCATTAAGATATAACCCAATATATTGCAATCATCATGTCGGGAAGCTTTGCAAACGGTAATGATATTTGTGATGGTCTCCTTCATCATTTGTACGGTGATCCCAAGTTTGACTTGGTCATTTTGTTCTATATAACACAATGCTTGTAGAAAGTATGCATGTATCAGTGGTGAAATTTCTGTGTACGATAGTTGTTTAATTGTCACAGTGTTGTCCAAAATCTGATAATGTATCGCTGAAGGAATATTGATGTCGTTACGGGAATACATTGAATACAGTGCAATACTCGATTGGAATTTCTGTCCTGTGGACAAACCTCTCCCACACATTGACTGACTATAATAATCACAGAAAGAAGGTGTCAACTCCGCACCCACTGTACGCACACAGGGAGAAACCCTGTTCAGCACAGACTGTATAACGTTTAAACAATTGCTGATATTTCCCTTCATCAAATAAAATGAGGCTAAGCGTAGGCGCCTGGAAGTTACGTCCAACAGTGTTCCGAGTTTATAGAAATGTTTAATAAGTTTATCAACACGGTACTGAGTGATGTTGCCAGTGGTCGAATGTGAATTATATATAACATCTGCCAGTAATGTGTACAGTGCTGCACTTATATGAATTGCTGTGTTGCTGGATAAGGAACAACATTTCTGTAAAACGTTAAATACTCTCATAAAACAATCGTATTCGTCGCTTAATGTTTCGCGAGACCATAGAGTAAATAGATTAATATCTATGCTGTAGTTATTAGCAGACGTCATCTCAATGATTGTACTACTTATCGGCACCACAGTATCAATATTTATGAAAGATGAGAACTCATTCAGACCAGAAAGTATATGTTGTAAGTTCAAGGATAGTAGATGTCTTAACACAGAGAGTAACTTGGACCGGTTTTGTGAATTTACTTTGAATTTAAACAAGTTGACATCTCTGATGAAGTAATGTGGACAGTATAAATCATCAACGAAACCGATAGAGAATCCGGATACATTTGTGCAATCATTCTTGTAAGTTTTGCATTCCCCACATTGACTTCCGAGTAGATTCTATCGAATAAAACAAAACTGTTCTAATGAAATATGAGCACATTACATTAGGCAACTCTTGTTCAATTATTTCTTTTGTTATCCGTTTCAATATACAATATATATTGAATTGTGTTCTATTGAAGGTAAGATAGTCATTTGTTTACAGTGGTTACTCTTAGATGGATTTCGGCTATACTTTTAGATATATTGTTTGGCCCTGTATGACACCACTTCATCTTTAGACAAAAAACCGATATGTTTCAAATTGGAGCTCAACTGATGACGTCTAATTGACGGTATCGTCTTGAGCATTGTGACTTTGGTATTATGTTTAAAATAAATTATAAACAAGCAGTACAACTTGCAAATTATGTTGATTGATTTCTCTGAAAGTGTCAGTTTTATATTTCTGAAGTGAATTAATTGAATTAAGCAAGGGATATTTGCCTCAACAAATTTTAATTTCTAAAGAACTTAGATTGAATATATATATATATATATATATATATATATATAGTATATATATATAATATATATATATATATATATATATATATATATATTCATACATATTTATTTATGTGCAATATGCAATACATAATTATATGATTAGGTGTGTTTATAAAAATATATATATTCATCTGACGCAAAGCTCCGTTTGAAGTCAATAAGTCCACATCCGAGGTGTTCCGTTTCATAAATTCCGCAGTGCGTAATACGGATTTTTGCATGGCCGGTCTGATATCGATTAGTTGATAGGCGATATCATACCATGCAAAACGTACATATAAACTATATATATATACTTGGTTTTAAGTGCTATTACACTTGTACAATTTGACGTAGGTAATCAAACTGCACATCCTAGCCCACCATCTACCCTCTATCTAGGTATAGAGCTCTATGTACAGGTGATAAAATCTCAAAATTGTACATCTGGCACGACCGGCGACCGACGGGATGTTCTGACGATCTGATGATAGTTTCAAGCTCATTTTCAATCATAATCTTCTTTTGGCATAATACGAACCACATGAAAATCCTGAGATGTCATCGTGTGTTAAAGAGAAGTAAGAACTCACATCCTAGAAGTGATGTTGGCTAATGTTCCATACTACGCAAACTGTTTTTCAGTTATGGTAGAAACAGATTCAAGAATTCTTGTAAGTTCGTTATCATGTTTATCTAACTCATATTAATTAATTTAGTTTTTTGAAATTTTGAAATTCAACTAACTCGAGTTTAGTTAGATAAACATGATAATAAACTAATACTCATTGTTGAATCTTTTGTCAAGGTCGGTATAGATGATTAAACTTCCAGTATTGAACAGGTAACTCAACATTTCAATAAACGAAATATGGGAATTTTAAAAAACGCCATTATAACGATCTTAAAATTTGCAAAATGTTAACTTTAAATGTGATATGTGTTATATTTTTCGAAAATTAGATCTATATTTAGCAAAATGTATTCATTTTTGCATACACTAATTTTAATTCCTAATCATTAAAATTATTAATACCTTTATGTAAAGATATATTGTCCAAAAATCATTTATGTATAACCTAGGATTGGAATTCAAATTGGTCATTTCTAGAGCCGTTCTGATAAACGTTTTTGTATATTATAAATCGATATTTCATATTTCGTTTCTCTTGTTTCCCATCTTGTGTCCTAGTTGTGTCACTATATCGTGAGGAGAATAGCATTAGTTATATAGTGTTTTACAGGGATGATACGGAAATATATTGGGTCCATGAAAAAAAAATACCGAATACAACTTCTTTTGATGGAACCAGTATATCTCCGTATCACTACTGTAAAACACTGTATAATATACTTATCCTACCTATGACCTATCTTTTTGTTTAGAGTATTTTTAGAATGCAGCTCCGTCCTAACCTTAATTGTTTCTTCTTCGTTGTGCGAAGGTAACCTGTCCTTCATGTTTGGTTACATCTTTCGTCTGGTAACAGTGACGTCACCCATCAGTTAGATTTACTTCCACGATAAAATACAGGAATTGCAATAAAAGGCTATTTTACACGTGATAAAACAGTATATGTTTTTGCATGCAAGTGGTCGTCACGTAAATTCATCACGTTTGTGGCTCAAACGCTCTTTATTAAGAGAGTGGCGGGTTCCCTTGTAAAATCCAGTGATCACAATGCCAGGGTCGAGTCTAAGATTGCATTATATCGAGATACAGTAACTACACAGTATCTACGTTGTATATACATGTATTATTAACAATACAACGTTCTTTGTTTGTTTGTTTATTGCTGTTTAATGTCCCACTCAAGAATATTTCACTCGTATGGAGACGTCACCAAATGCCCGTGAAAGACTTCAAAAATTTCGTCTACATGAGCAACGAGGGTTCTTTAACGTGCCGACACCTACTGTGACACGGTACCTCGGTTTTTACTGTCTCATCAGAAAGATAGGAAACCAATCTGCCGCCAACTGGAATCGAACTCGGGACTTCACGATCAAGAGTCGAGCCAGGGCGGCTCCCAAAGTTGTAGTTTTACAAAGGAATCCAAAACAAATGCGCAAGATGTTCGTTTCTGTCAGTATGACTTATCAGTAGAATTAATTTTTAATATAAATGTGCTGCCAAATCCGTCTGAGACTGCTGACTGTAAAAATGAATATCTTAGCTTAAGGTTAGAATTTAAATGGTGGTATCTGAGCGAAATATTACTTTAGTATAAAATAAACAGGTATACCAGGTATTGGGCTTATGTATTCCCTCGGGGACTCAAACGGCCCACCAGCAGGTTCCACGACTCATTTGTTATAAATATTACTATCAATACCAAAGTTATACATTAAGTTTAATAAAAGGAATAAAAAACAAAAACAATATTGACGTAGGACTTTGCTGAACAAAATGTACAAGAATTCACTTGACCTTTTATTAGTTTTCAAGTGTGTTGTTAAGAGAAAATGTTTAGCCTGAAGATATATTTCCGTATTAGATCATTTTTTCGTGACAAACTCGATTGATGCTAAGGTGGATATTAAAATGCATATACTTACATTATATACACTTCCTCTTGCTCGTATAGCACTAATCAATTGACTTTACAAAAAAAGATATAAATATTATAAACATAATATCAAAGTTATAATCGTTTCTGTTTCTAGACTCCAACACTTTCGTTATAAAATATATCTGTTAATTGTTCATATGGCTCGAACCCTGACTCCTCCCAAACGGGTAATTTATAATTTAAGTCTACGTCAGAAGAACCACATCTAGTGGTATTAATGTTTTAAGTAAAGGCGGTCACGTGACCAACAAGAAAAAACCCATTGCTAATATAAATTTTCCTGGAATTTCAAAAACTCATATGAATTAATTATATCAAACAAAGAAATATGGATTAAAATAATATTTGCAAAATTGCATGGTACTCTAAAAATAGAAATTGTTCATGGTGTTGTGTACAGTACTCACTGAATATGAAAACTTTGATGTTCCTCATTTATAGATATGATCCTGTATCAACAGGATGTTATTTATAAAAACATATCAGTCAGCGACTGACAGAGCGCCTTGCTTCTAAAATATCTTTAACAATTCCAATGTTAAATTTTTACAACAGAGACCAAACGACAAATCGCGCTTTAAATGGATGTGAACATGCAAATGGCCTAATGATATACCTGTTCTAGGGGAAAAGTTGTGAAAAGTGGAATGTGATTATTTGATATTAAAAGAATATTTGAATATTTTTGGGGAAAGTCTATAAACTATTTCAAACAGTTTAGTAGAGTATTCCGTGTACATGTGCCAGATTTTAAACATTTGCCTTTCTTTGTGGAGTCACATATTTCAGGTAAATATATTGCATTTTCCGTGTGCTCAGAACACGGCTTGTTTTCCGTTATAATTGATGTATTTGTGAATATCTATATTTTGGCGCTTTCGTATCGCCTTCGCCCGTGCCTAACTCGTCAATTAGTCAATATATGAATAAAGTAAAAGCGTTCATCATGATTATATTCTCTTTAAGTAATGAATCATCGTCAGTATGAATTCCTGAATTCTGATACATTCGTTCAAGATGACTTTGTAAATTTAAGTGAATGTATATATTTGTTTATAACATACGAATGTATAACCCATTACGATTTCTATTGGGCATAAAGAAGTAAACATTTTCTCTTTGACAAAACATTTTAAGAGCCAAATGTGGAACGACATCACTTTCATTTGATCACGGTTCATCATGAGAGTAGGCAGCATTCAATAGAAATACGTCATACATCATCGTTTATCTTACGATCAAAATATGAATGACATGCAGCGGAATTTGTCGGATATTAAAGGCAGACTATTGTAAATAGATGAAACTTATCATCTAGCTAAACTTTTCCACTCACAAGTGAAATAGATTTCATTAAAAGTCGTCAATGTAAATGTTACCAAACCGGAAGTGATCTGTGATAGATTTCTTTTGACGTCACGTGATCTGATTCCATGCTATTTCGACAATACCGAACAAAGAACGACAGTGTTTATTAAAATCTTTGATAAATGGATATTCAAAACTTCGATGAAATTATCTAACGTTTGAGTAACAACTCAAAGTTTGATAACATCAAATAAAAAACTAACTGGAGGAAAAACATTGAACATTATTCTTTGGATAAATCAAGATTAGGTGTTGAACTATTCAACTGCAACTGAAATCATTTTGTAGTATTTACAAAAACATATTATATAATAACAAGTTGTGGTACCCACCCACCGACCTAAGCTACAAGAGGTGCAAGGTTTACTCACAGGCCATTCGTATGTTCTACATGTTTCGGGATTAGGCGCAAGGGCAAATTACGTAATAGAATGTAGCTTCACTTTAAGTTCCAGATAGAAAAAAATATCAGTCTAGGGCGGGATGAATCAATACTTTGAGGCGTTCGATAAGTTTGTGATATTGATTCATCGCACCCGAGGCTGATATTTTTTTTCATCTGGAACTCGAATGTAGTGCCTCAGTATTTTTCTCGCACATGGAAAGCTTGAAATCCCGTTTGTTCAGTTTGGCCTACATTTGTAGCCAAATCACTCTTCCCTTTTTACTCGCCATCCACAAATAAATATAAACCTGTATTAAACACAATCGAACACAAAAACGACGTTACCACCATAACAGTTGCACGTATACATTCGAAAACTTTAACGAATTAAATGGCACATCCGGGTATTGTCAGAAACCAAAATGTCTATTTTCCAAAAATAGCAGTGTAGAGGGTAAGATGTTTTCCCCCTGGTACTATATATACTTCATACCTCTGTGACATAAAACTGGGCTGTAAACCAGTGTTACGATATAATTTTGACTCGCTGAAAGATTGAGTGAAAGATTCTTGAGTGGAACGTTAAGCAACAATACAATCAACCAACATAAGTCAATGCGGTGGATACCTGTTATATGCATCGACTCTACATGGGTTGAGTAGAGTATTTAACATGTATCATAATGAATGTTCTAGAATGACAATGTATAGGTAAATACACAAGTATACACATTCCGTGTTATTGTGTGGGGCCAGTAGGATGAAAAATAACGATGGTCTATGATGGCTTTTTTATCTTATCTACTAGACATCATAATTTAACTACTGCTTTAATTATTTCTAGAATGAGTGTGACATGCTTTTATAACCAGATGTTAGCGGGGAATGGATCATGTATAGGTAAGTGGTAATTAAATACACACTTGTATGATAAGTAAAACTGAAGAATCGAAACTTAAGTCCATTAGAACATGACGAATTAGATGTGCAAATGGTCTCAACATGAAGAACATTTACGAATCCCGAACGGGTAGGACCAGGTGTTCGGAAGGAGTCAGCGTCCTCTGCTGGCATGCTACACCAGTCGCAAATAATCCATGGAAACCTTTGTCATTCCATGAACAGGTCAAATTTGGTGAAAAGGTCAAGTTTGTTGAAAAGATCAAATTCGGTGAAAATCACGATTGACGAAAGGGAGTCACTGTCTGTGACGTTGCTCCAGAATACTAACTAATATTACTGTGATGGGGACTACATAATGTTTATCAAGACAAGAAATTTAATGAAAATTTGTCTAATTGTTTAAACTTAGTGATCTAGTGGAGATACAAATTTATGTGAAACGTTGCGCGAACAGTTTGTTTACTTGATATTACTTTTACTGTATTCACAGTTATAAAAACAGTCCCACGACCTTCCCAGCATTTGTTGTCAGTCATTCTCCAAATATAAATTTCTATAGGAAGAGAAGAATGGCATTATTGTAAAAAATATCAATGAAATATTTACAATGTAGTCCAGGGGCCGAAGTCACCAAATTTACTCAATACTCTAGCTCAACTAACTTTTCATGATTTTAAGGTTAAAACATGCAAAATGTCATCTAAAACTTGACATGTTGCAGCATACGATTGTAAATAATGATAAAAAGTATTGATAATCAGAAGAAAACTTCAGAAATATGACAATATAGTTTGAGTACGTAAAATTCTTAGTACCGTACTTAACGTATTGATTCATATTTTACATGAAAATCATAAGTGTGATGACAAAGTTGTATCGTAAATGATGAAAAATAATCCAATGTTTTCTTATCACTCAAACCAAAAAAAATTCAAGCGATTATACATTACACGTCAAAATAACAAAAATAAAATTTAGCTTGAGTATTGAGTAAATTTGGTGACTTCAGACCCAGATGAAGAAATATGACCTTTTCAATATATATATATATATATATATATATATATATATATATATATATATATATATATATATATATATATATATATATATATATATATATATATATATATATATATGTGTGTGTGTACATACATACATACATACATACATACATACATACATACATACATACATACTTACACACACACACATATATGTATCCGTGGTCGAGTGGTAAGAGCTTTGTACTTTAAACCACGAAGTCTTTCATTTCCTGTCACCGAAGCTTTAAGTCCCACTGAAATGTAAGCTGATTTTCGTGAGAAAGTTTGCCGGTTTACTTCCGGAAGGCCTGTGGTCTCTTCCCGAGTACATTGTAACCGGGTTCTCTACTTCACCTTCAAAAGGTAGCCACCAACATATAACTGAAGGTAAACATATAACTGAAAGGTAGCCATATAACTGAAAGGTAGCCACCAACATATAACTGAAGGTAAACATATAACTGAAAGGTAGCCACCAACATATAACTGAAGGTAAACATATAACTGAAAGGTAGCCACCAACATATAACTGAAGGTAAACATATAACTGAAAGGTAGCCACCAACATATAACTGAAGGTAAACATATAACTGAAAGGTAGCCACCAACATATAACTGAAGTAAAACATATAACTGAAAGGTAGCCACCAACATATAACTGAAGGTAAACATATAACTGAAAGGTAGCCACCAACATATAACTGAAGGTAAACATATAACTGAAAGGTAGCCACCAACATATAACTGAAGCATTGCTGTGTGGCGTAAAACAGTATTCAAAATTTAAATTATTCTATTGTCATTGCAGACTGTCCGGCAGGATACGTGGGAACTAACTGTTCGAGTGTCTGTCCATTTGATTATTATGGTTCTTACTGCCGACATAAATGTTACTGTTCCAGCTATGAGTATTGCCACCATATAACTGGATGTATATTTTTGCCCAACGCTAGTTAGTACTAGTATTGTCATAATAATTTAAAAAAAAATGAAATTTAAATATATATATATTATCGTATTCGACCAATTAATCGCCCAGGTCGCTACAAAGATCTGAAATAGGGGTTGGGTGCTTAATAGGACAAATTTATAATCAAATTGACGAAAACAGTTAATTTTCGTTACAGTGGTTGTATCTAGGACACCCGTCAATATAACTCTGTTACTTACAGTTTTTCAGGTCCACATCTCCTTGTCAACCAGCTAGAAAAAAAAATTCTCGATAGTATGTTAAAATGGGGAAGGGCGCTTATAAGGACAAGAGCATTGATGGACATTGATATTTGGTCGAATACGGTATATATTGTAGAATAAAAAATTCTTAAGGTTAAAATTCCATTAAATTTCGTTGAAATAAATAAACTGATTATGTATAATTTCGACATAGTTTTAAATTTAGTTGATAAATGAAAACAACCGGAAATAACAGAATTAAAACGAAATTAGATTTAAATGGATCCTTAGCGTTTTATACTAGGTGAATGCTACACCTGATTTTGTAATTAATATTTATCCAACATATATATGCTACAGCGAATCAGGTTGGAGAAATTACAGCGGAACACCTTCAAACAGCGACTGAGGTGGGAGAGATTGCAACGAAACACCTTCAAACTGGGTTAAATGTACCGTCTGTACAAACTACATTATTGACCTTTGAACTATTGGTGATCATATTGGTCATTGTCGGGTGTAATCTTCTTCTGACGGCTATTCTGCTACAGTGCTTCATCCGAAAACGGTATTTACATATACATCATTTAAGTTAAACTATATAAAACGTTCTTTTATATCAACTTTTAAGGTCAGATCATACCTGTCTTTCATATTTCTCCCGATTACTATCTCCCACACGAAAGAGCAGGTCAAGGGTCAATAACATTTTATATAAATTATCCTGAGAATATATATAAAAATAATGTGATCTGTCCTTAATCTAGATGCAACAAGATATAAATGTATTATACACATATAATAATTTTTCAATGATCAATTTCAAAAAGAAATGAAAAACAAGAATATGATTTAGCCCACTAATAACACCATTTGTCTGTTAAAGATGACCAGACAACATATTCTGAAAAGACACCAAATGCTTATAAAGTCGTTAAATATTACTGGAAACCGAAACACTGAAGATACATATTATGTCATTTTAGTTCATAGATTGAATACTTCTTTATGTTATACGTACGTATTGCTTTTTTACAGAATGCAGAATAAAGACCGACATCAAACAGGTACAACTGTGCTTATATTGATGTACATTAGCATTTCTTCCAATGCTCCCCATGTTACTTCAACTGCTGACACGAGTAGTAGTGCTAGAGTTATGAAGATAATTAGATATTAAAATAATTAATTATTAAAGTATGTTAATACTTTATAGTAACAACAAAATTTAACTTTTTAAACAATGGTCAATTTCGCTTTGAGAGTTCCAAAAGAATGTCGCGTCTTAACATTTCCCAGACAAATTGTGACGTCACCTTTTAGACTGTTGATATTTCATACAATGGTTGACATTGGGTGTGTTAGAGAACAGTATATACCAGGTTGGTTGTATGTTCATTGCTTCTCAGCAGCGTTCCAGCCAATCAGATAAAGGATTATTTTTACATGCTAGCCAATCAGATTAAAGAGGATTAAAGTGCGAGTTCTACCTTTTGGCAAAGTTTTAGCCAATCAGAGTAAAGTCAGAGTTATTTCTTCTTCTCGGCTGCGTTTATCTAATCAGTGTTAAGGATTATCTATAATTACCAACATCGTTTAAATTAGTCTATGAGTAATTAATACTTACCAGCGGTGTTGTAGCCAATAGAAAAGGTATAGCTAAATAATGCTTCTCTATCAAAAACGTTCGTAGTTACTTCCAATAGGCCCATTACTGTAACTATGGTACCGTAAAAGCAGTGCGATACTTCTGCAGCAGTTGACGTCGTAATGTCTCTATGTATCATTACGACATCAACTGTTACAGAATCATAGTACAGCTTCTACGGAACCGTATTGGATGTGCCTCTGGAGAAAGGGTGTAATAAACTACCTTTTATATAAGTACAAATGGCCATATATCGCTATTTAACCATCATTCTCAAATTCGATATAGACATATACTGATTCAACAGTGATATATACTGTATACCTGAACTTGCTATGTTTTGCCGTAGATAAAACGGCGAATTTTAAATGAAAGTAAAATTGTCAAGCTAAAAATTGAAACGCAGAAATGCATGTTATCCATGGAGATAGAGTAATTTCTAATGAGAAAATGTTTTCTGGCGTATACGGGCGAAAATAAGGAGTGATAATTTCCAGGCATAAAATGATATTTATTCATTCTTTCAGGAAATGTAGCTGATTCATCCTCAAACAAGTCCGAAAAAAACGAAGGCAATGAAGGTACGATCTCTCTCTCTCTCTCTCTCTCTCTCTCTCTCATACCTTGAAATATTATTGAATATCCAAGAATTACTTCGGGTACAGGTTTGTAATTCAGAACCTAAAGGTTTGTCGGCTATCATCGATTTTGACGGGTATAATGACTAATAAAAAATATTTGAGCAATCTTACGACCTAGACGAATTAAAATCTAATTCGTCCATATATATTTCTAGTGGTGATGTCATCAAGGTCATGCCAGTTCTGATTAGTTGAGACTAATTTTTATTTGGGTTTGTAGTACACGCTGGGGGTTAGCCGATTTTAATCTTCTTAAGTTTAACCACTTTATAACCGTCGATGTTGTATGCATTGCCCTCTCTGTGGATGTTATATACGGTATGGGCGTTGTATACCGATTATTACAACACATCTGTTATTCGTGATATGATTTCAAATGGTTTGTATTTTTGTTTCAGACATGCAAAGGGAGACAATTGAGTTACCTTCATTCGATTATGAACCTCCAATTATTCCAACGGAGAGACCGGAAAATAATGTTTACATGGATATTAGGACTGTTTAATGGACACACCTTCCATTGGATGGGGATATTGACAAACCATCTCAAGGAGGATTGTTTTTACGTAACAAAAGAAATACAATCAATTTAGCTGTATTAAATCACTTATAGACACTGAAACATTAAAATTATTTTTTCTATTTCTTTCAAACACCTACAATACTAGCTGTTGGATGATGTGTTTACAATGACTTGTCTTTTTTATAGAAAACTGAAAATCGGTGTATATATAAGTGCTCAATAAACTATCACAAAAATGAAAACGAGGCAAGGTATATATTTACAATATAAAAATCTCAGACACCAAAGTAAAAGTATTTAGGATGTCCATAAAATAGGTAAAATTCTGGTAACAAAATGGACAATAACGGAACCTCTGGAAATCAAGAGGTGGCATCAGATGCCATGGAGGAGTAACCATCCCCTGTCGACCGGTCACACCCGCCGTGAGTCCACAGTGAAATCAAAATAAAATACGTGAGGAACGAATCCTTGTAACAAGTGATACAGACGTCTCAACAACTGCCATTGAAAGATAACTCAACATTTCACTTAGTGAAACAGTGAAATCACGAACATAATACCGATTGTAAAATTTGCGGAATGTTAACCTTATTGAAAATAAGATGAACATGGACCTCTGGAAATACAGGGGTGGGATCATGGAGGAGTAATTTGCTGGTCAAAACTGCCACAAGTTCACAGTTAAATTCAAATGAAATGAATTAATCCTCGTCATATAATAATAATAATAATAATAATAATAATAATAATACAACTCAAGATTAACAATCGAACAACAATTTCAGTCAGTGATACATTGTAACTGTAAGTTATATATATATGTGTGTGTGTGTGTGTGTGTGTGTGTGTGTGTGTGTGTGTGTGTGTGTGTTTGTGTGAAATTGTGGTAAAAGTCTAAATATGGAAATATGTTTTAATCGTCTGCATATCGTGTTTATTTAACAAGACCTCACTTGACATTGTTATTTAAAACCAAGTATTAGCCTTGAGAGATATTCCCGATTTCTATTGCACTTCAGCAGTTCATGACAATTCGGTTTAATTTTTTTTTTGTTTTTTGTTTTTGATTTTTGTTTTTGTTGTTTTTTGTGTGTTTGCATTCAAATTCATATACGTCCTCGTGTTCATATTCCATAAACCGTACTCCATGTGTATATATATTATTCTGATAAATTATTCACATGTTGTTTTTTTCATAGTTTGCGTAAATTGCGTATTTATATACAACAGTGAGTCTTGATTGAAGACATCTTTAGCCTTAAGAAGATTTTGGAACCTCGAATAGTATTAAACGCCAGACACAACAGTTTTTCAGTTATGTGGCGGTGTCTTATATTTAATGGTGGAAGCGAGAACCTGTTTGCAATGTATCCAGGAAGAGCCCACCGGCCTTCCGCGCGCAAACTGGCAAACAAAATTCAACTTAGGTTTCAAAAAAGTAATGCTCTGACCACTAGGTTCCGGAGGCCCCCCTGATTTTCAGAAACGTTTTGCCAGTAAACAAGCGGAAGGCCTTTGGTCTCTTCCCTGGTACATTGAATCCGGAATCCCTCATCCAACAGATAAAACTGACCGCTAACACATAACCAAAACATGCGGCATAAAACGTCAAACATCAAACGAACAAGCCAGTAGAAGTAATGGAAAGCCGTTTGTGTTAGAAACGTAATGGACTTACGCAATGGATATTACATTTTAAAAACAGTGTTTTGTATTAGTGGCGTAAGTGTCTCTGGGGCAAATATCTTTTCATAAAAATGTTTTCCCGGTAAAAGAAAATTGTTTTATATGCGTTTTGATGCAATAAACAAATACAACAGTGTTGGATCTCCGGGTGGCCCTCTGGTTTCAGGTTTTTGATCGAATAAATTATGTTGTGCTTGTAAGATGATATTTCAATGTGTTAAGTCTTGATTTTTAATTTTTCGACAAACATGGTTTCTACATGCCTAATACTGTTAATATCAATTGATCATTCCGTGTATGACATTAGTAAACACTTTTTGTCATGTAAGAAGAGATTTGATTGGCGTTTACCTCTCCGATTCTTTGAGTCGGGTTTAAACTTCAAATCACCAACCAATAGATCAAACTAGAAAACAGAACAACAAACAAACAGACCAAAAGCAATGTTAATCGAATCATTTAGATAAATGCATTCGAAACACATCCCGCCGATAGTACTTTAACCTCAAACCCATAGTGGAGAGATTCCGGTACATAGATGCGATATTGACGCATAGATGCAATATTGATGCGTTATTTTCTTAAAATTGTGTCCGTCAAACAATTTAAAACAGTTAAATAGAGTATTTAATTTACGTTAATTAGATTACACAGGGCTTTTTAACTACACACATTATGTACAGTTTGGAATTATGTCACTGGATCAACATTTTAAGGTAAAACTATGTTGCATGATTTATTTCTGCTGTTTTTGTGCTTTTGTCTCTGTGTGAACTCATCTGTCAATATCTGAGTATATCAAATGCATTTGCATCCAATAGACCTTTTCCGATATGGTTCGTAAAAATATTTTACACCTTCACCTGGAAAATATGTCTTACTTAACTTCCGGTTAATGATTTTATCGCATAGGTCACCAGAAATATGTTTTACGTACATGTAAGGAGCCAGAGTTGGGAAGTAGCCTAAAGGAAAGGCAGAACACTTGCCAACTTTACCAAGATGAACATTTAGTTGAACTTCCCCTACTCAAATGGCCTTAAAGAACATATCATTGAATGTAGTCAATACAAATATTATGAACAAATAAGTGGTCACCCGACGGCAGTGACGGTGTCATCAAGTCGCACGCAATATATTGCCATGGTCCTGTCAGCAGTTCAGTTCATTTAAGTGGTTCTGGAGGCTTTGTTTTACTTACTATTTGGCAAGCGTTACAACTTCGGACAAATTTTTCGGCTTATTTGTCAATTCCTGTCCACCATACTTTTGGTCTTAGTCGCGTTTTCATTAACACTATTCCCGGATGTCCCTCGTGTGCTAATTTTAATACGCGTTTGCGCAATCTTTGGGGTATCATACGGAAGCCGATACGTGCCACATGTAGTAATTTTTGAAAGCTCCGGGAAGCATTTTCCTTGATTCCAGACGTGTTGATAATATAAAAAATGTATGTGAAAAAGTTGCGGGGGGCGTCGTCTATGTAATATGTCACACTGATTATCCATCTAAACTAAAATTGTTTCAGGAAACATATTCCATCCCTCTGATAGACGGATCAAACATCCAAAATGAAGTGAAATTCAACTCCGGCTTGGGGATTCTAGAGTATGTTCTCCAGATAAAAGTTGGATTGTTTCCAATTTGGAAGCCCAATGAAGCATTTTGTAACCGCCCCCCCCCCCCCCCAAACAAATCAGTTTTCTATATGTTCCACGGAGTATACTAGTACTCTCTAGGAAATGTTAAATTTCACAAGTACAGAGAGTTCAAAGTTCATTATCTAGGTTCAAGACATTAAATTAGGAACTGGTTTTATCTCAATTTCATTGATTATTTGTATAAGTCAATTTAGGGGGGGGTGTCGGCGTTTTTCTCCTTCCTCGTGGTGGATTTGCAGAAGAAATGGATACAGATGACCACTGATTAAGTCAGCAGCGAAACTTCTTTGGTCTCAATTATATATAAATATCTTTATATATTAATCAAGAAAGATGAGCGTAGCCAGTCGACAAAATTGTAGAAAGAAAATACGTTGAGTCGAAACTTTTTTAAAAAATGATTTTCATCACAACTTTAGCACCAGTTAAGGTCAGATTATTTATCAACTTGCTAATAAAGGACAGACTATTTCTTTTCAATGTTTTCAAGGCCAGAATGTGAATTTTAAAATTCTACCAGACCACCCCCCCCCCCTCGAATCAATAGTCATCGCCTTATATATCCCATTTCTTTCATGTCTAGCGTACAGAATGATGTCGAGAATGAACTGCCTGGTAACTTAAAAATTAAAAACAAGTAAGTGCGTTAACATAAGAAATATGACACAATTATTTGGAAAAATATCAAGCAGAAAATGTCTTATAACAGACCAATCTAATTATAAACCGATCTCTAATCGCTCCTGTTTTCTGATATGTCGCGTACAGGATCTAATGCAATCCGCTATGGGGTCACGCGTGGATAACCTCGTAAAGTTGTCATTTTCGAACCATGAAAAACAGAAAAAGCGACTTACACAATCTTGTAAGCGATCTAATGGCAAAGAGATGTAAATATTTTTAACATCTTAAACAACACAAAACCGAAAGTACAGAATTATTATCAAAACGTTGGATAGATTCGAATCACCAAATATATTCCGATGGACTTTTGCGGACTGATGGTTTCCCTTTTATAAAATAAATTACATCTCTTTGTCATTTAATTTTTTAAGTCTCATTTTTTATTGGTCGAACATTATAAACTTACGAGAGGTCACTCGCACGTGACCCCATAGCGGATTGCGATATATCAGAAAACGGGAGCAGTGAGAGATTAGATTGATAACGAACAATTTAAAACAAAGCTTTTTTACATAACCTGTGGTCCTAATACGCTTCCGAATATTTCATATCTCGTTATAACAACATAATATTTTGTTATAACAAGATAATTCATATCTCGTAATAACAACATAACATCTTGTTATTACGACATAATATCTTGTTATTACGACATAATATCTTGTTATAACAAGATAGTTCATATGTCTTTAAAACAACATAATATTTTGTTATTACGACATAATATCTTGTTATTACGACATAATATCTTGTTATAACAAGATAATTCATATGTCGTTATAATAGCATAATATCTTGTTATTACGACTAATATACTGTTATAACGACATAATATCTTGTTATTACGACAAAATATCTTGTTATTACAAGATATTTCATATCTCGTTTTAACAACATAATATCTTGTTATTACGACATAATATCTTGTTATTACGACATAATTCATATCTCGTTATAACAACAAAATATATTTTTATTACGACATAATATCTTGTTATAACGACATATTATTTTGTTATAACGACATAATATATTGTTATAACAAGACAGTTATCTTTTTATTACGACATAATATTTTGTTATAACGACATAATATCTTATTATTACGACATATTATTTTGTTATTACGACATAATATCTTGTTATAACAAGATAGTTCATATGTCGTTAAATCAACATAATATTTTGTTATTACGACATAATATCTTGTTATTACGACATAATATCTTGTTATAACAATATAATTCATATGTCGTTATAATAGCATAATATCTTGTTATTACGACTGATATACTGTTATAACAACATAATATCTTGTTATAACAAGATAATTCATGTCGTTATAACAACATAATATCTTGTTATTACGACATAATATCTTGTTATTACGACAAAATGTCTTGTTATTACAAGCTATTTCATATCTCGTTTTAACAACATAATATCTTGTTATTACGACATAATATCTTGTTATAACAACATAATTCATATATTGTTATAACAACATAATATCTTTTCATTACGACATAATATCTTGTTATAACGACCTATTATTTTGTTATAACAACATAATATCGTGTTATAACAAGATAATTATCTTGTTATTACGACATGATATTTTTATATTAAGACATAATATCTTGTTATAACGACATAATATCTTGTTATTACGAGATATTATTTTGTTTTTACGACATAATATCTTGTTATAACAAGATAATTAATATGTCGTTATAACAACATCTCAGACTATCAAATATAATTTTAATACCCAATAGGCTTAATACCTTTGCGTGATATTGTAAATTGGAAGGGTAAAATCGTTCTACGTGCTTTATTTAAATGTAATATATATATTTTTTAACATTTTCTAAAATATCCTCTTCTAAAATATCTCTCTCTAAATCTTCGTGATAAAATCCCGTCATTTCCATTGTTTTTATATAGAATTTTTTTTTGTAAATTCTAATAACACACGAATCGGCCTTTGATGGTTGTCGATTGGTTCTCCATCTTCATCACATACTTCTATATTTATCTCTGTAATTAAATTGTGATGTTCTTTAGAAGTACGGGGTTTTTAGCTCTACACTATGTTGGGTCACAAAAATGACATTTGGAAAAGCTATACTTTTCAAAATATTAGTTTGAGCACCATTAAGAGAAATTCCGTTACCAATCAACCAGCTTTTTAGAATTTAGCATTTTATACTGTTTATAGACATACAGGGTTTATGATCTGTGATTGTCACCCCCTTCAACTGAGAAACCTAGCATTCTACTCAGATCGCCCGGTAAAACCACATATTCATTATTTTAGCAGTTAAATTAACTTTTTGAAAATTCTTATCGATAGAAAATTTCTTTAGATAATCAAATAAAAAAATTCTGATATCCATCAGTGAGTAATTACCAGTTTGCATTATGGGATAAATTTCAACGCCACTTATTCGAAAATCCGATCTTGAGACTTTTCTATAAGTAATGCGTAAATCATTTTTAATATTATAAGCACCGTTTATAAATTCGATCGATTTTATACCCACATGCAATGTTCCATCGCTATTATCAATATACTGATAACTATACTATATCAAGACACAATCTAACCGGTTCTCCAAATTTTGTTATTAAATGTAAAGTAAATATCTTTTAATAAAAAACAATGTCGTTTAGTAAAAACAAATTACCCCGTGGGACCAAGGTTTAATATTAAACAAGATATCAATCTAACATTATTTGATTTTTACGTTAACGAAACTGACCATTTTAATGCGTCGTTTGAAATATTAATCAGATGCTATTAGAACCCAATAACATTTTGGCAGAATCAACTAAATTTTGATGTTTGGTGCGCGTCAACCGGTTATGGCGTTTCTCCACAAAAAGGTGATTCATTGTCAAAAAGTATATTTAAATTCCACACGTATTACCAAATACGTAGAATTTTAAAAGAAATGTCGTGCCCGCTACCGTCAGATGAAAGCTTCAATTTACACAATAACAATATAGATATTGGCGCTTTTAAAAGGGTTTGCCGAGAATTCAATGTTTCACCCGAAGACGATTTATGGAAGATAAAAGGCACCATTTTCGGAAGAGGCTATGGTGCTAAAAAGAAATGGTTTACGTTTATTTTAGATAAGTCTACACGGTTAACACTTCCGGGTGCCATTCGACTGGACGAAAGCATTCGATGTTATGTGTAGTCTATTTTAGGTTCGCAGTGAGAAACGCGAACGAGTATCGTTCATCAAGGAGCCACATCGTATGACGCTCAAAAGTAATTCAAGGCATTGGTAGAAGATGATATAAACAGACCCGTCGACCTACCTACGGATATTGATAGACACGAGAAGACATTAATATATGCTAGCTCGATTTTGTAATAGCCCCAGGATTATATATGGTCCCCTCAAACATGTTATTAAACATTAGTGGAGATATACAAGGATACAATAACGAAATAGTTACAGCACCTTTTAATAGTGAACCTGGTAGAAACGACGATTTAAACCCGAAAATATCTAAAACACCCGATAAACCCATATTACCATATGAAAAATCTATACCCCTCAATACCAATTATAACACACGAAGATCATAAAACCTCTATCTAAGTATTATCAATGGCGCTTAGTTTCTTTATCTTTTTAGAGCTTATTTAATAAAAATCCTATGATCATTACTGCTTAAAACCATAAATTTTCTTCCAAAATATAGCCGCCTTGCCCAAAGTTGAAAGCAACCATGAAACAATGGCACCCAAAATCCCAAAATAAAGCCTCACCAAATTTAGATGCTAATTGTTAAAATAAATCTCCTAAAGCATTAAAATGCTTTTTAAACCAACCACCTTTATTAGAAAATAATAGTTTAAATGGGGGCGTACTGCCAACTTTACCTGGTTATAAAGCTTCTCTCAAGGATGTCAGACTCATTCCAATAGCTATAAAAACTGTGAATATCGTAACACCTTGCTCCTTAAACAAATTTTTAATTTTATCGCGTAGGCTAACATCTTCATCAAGCAAAATATAAATAGTCTCCTTTATACTTGTAAATTGAGATATTAGTTCATCTTTTAAAATATCTATACTCTCTTTTATTCCATCAAGATCATTTTGAGTTTTACTAATTCTTTCGTAATACGTTTTTCTTTCAAGATCATCTTTCCATTGCTTAATCGTTCTGTGTAATTACACCTTTTTACCTTCCTGAACCCTTAAGTTACTTCTGATGGTTTTACCGATTTGTCCAGACCTTCGAATTCGCATATCGGTATTAAATTTGATGATCTGGCATCATTCAAACTGCTTTCGAGATTACCAATATTACCATCTGTAGAATCTACTCTTTCAAGCATCTCTACATCGTCGCTAAACTGAACTAATTGTCTTTTAAAACCCTTTCTTTCGAAACCAATGGATTCTAAAAACCTAGACCGTTCTTGGACAAGGTCGAACGTGACAAAAATTTTCGTGGGTTCTTTAAATTGGTTAAACGTATCCATCTTTCCCTCCAACGAACCGCCGAACCCCCATTTTCAAGCGAAATAAAATTTAAATCGCGGTCAAGCTTACCATTAACATGCTTTTCCCACCGATCAAGTTGTTCCCTAATATTAAGCCTTTGCCTCTGAAAGGGGGCTGGGGAGATAGGCGGTTCTGGTAGATCATCTATTGTTGTTTTGGGGTATGTATAATTGTCGTCATATGTAGTATCATCTTGATCATCAACAGCATCTTGATCACCAACATCATCTTGATCACACACAGGATTGTCGATACTATATTCCATTTTTTATATAATAACTTTAATTTTTATCTTATATTATAAAAACAATAATAATGCATTACGGTTAATTGCTAAGTCCAGATAGAAGATTAAGATTACTGCATGGTATAGAAGGGGTTCGACAGAGTGTAACTATATCACACAACCCTTCGACGATCAATGAAAACCATACTTTAACAGTGAGATTTCCTAATGTGTCTGAGCATGATGTTATCGTGCCCAAAACGACAAAACTAGTATTTGATATTGAAATTTCTGTACAAGGTGGGGATGTTTCAAAGCTTGATCTCTACAATAATCTTGGCCGGCACATCGTAAAGCGATTGGAAGTGAAAATCTCAGGCAATAACATATTAACATTGGCCGATAGCGCCAAATTTTTATTGTATTCAGATTTGTAGAGGATGGAACGACGCGGCTTTAATTTACAGGGCATACAGAGCAAACTTCCTACAAATCTTGAGATCTAAACCAGTTCCTAATTTACCACGAGCAGGGTCGGAAGATTACGAAGTAGCAATGATATACGGGAACAAATTTTGCATACCTTTAGACTTCGAAAATTTAGAAACAAGGGAACCTTATTATCAAAGTGGACTCGAAGATAAATTAGAAATATTGTTGACATTCAATGACGCAAAACATGTAATATTCCCCGGCTCAGGCATCGAAGACAAAAACCTCAGCTATAATATTGACAATATTCCGTTAGAGTTCGAAAAGGTAGCTGATCCAAATCTTTCACGCTTAATAAAGCCAAGGTACATTGGAGATCATGTATACTATTTTAACCAAATTTTAAGCTATCGGAAAACTTCAATAAAAAATTAGACTGTGTTTTATTATAAGATCAATGTCCCAGCAACATAGCTTCAGGGCATATTGTTTTTATGCAAGGATATAACAGAAACTCACCCCGAAAAATTTTATAACCCAGGTATTATAATGGTTCAAGTTACTATCGATGGGCTGCCAAATTCTCTATATTCACTAGGGATGCATGGACATCACCAATATGGAGAAATTTCTAAACGCTTTCGAGGTTCTATTAATCGTAATAAAATTATTGAAAATGTATGTAAGGATTTGGAGCTTTCTGAGATGACAACAGGGAGATATCTCACTGACCACTACGCTTTATGGTTAAACATGAGCACTAGTCAAGAGAATTTTTTTACACGGCAGCGGTCGCAAAGGATTGAGCATGTACCGGATCGAGACGAAGATCCGCTAGATGTTTATATATACATAATTAAGGACGGACAAATAAACATATCTGATCGTCGTTTTGTTCGTGTTATGTCTTAAAATATTTTGAATATACAAAAAATATTTTAACGCAACTTATAAAAACAGATCATGGATAGGTGATATCAAAAACAGTCGTTATAGTAAATTCTGTAACTAAAAACGGTCAAGCAAAACTTCAAGAGATGATACTTTTTTTCCATGAGAAATATAAAGGCGAGCAGACATTGTTTATTATCGACGATTGTTCTAGTTTACAACAATTAAAGACAAAAACAGATATGTTGTCATAAAACTTTTTGGTGGTATATTTTACATTTGATAAAACCTACTCAGGTAGGATCTACTTTTGAAGGTTCTAAAATTTGGGAGGGATGCTTCGCAGGATAAGGTTTAAAAAATTGTACAGTAGGATAAAGACTGACAAAATCTACGTATTTTCATTTTTCACCCTTTTAAAATCATAAAGCAGTTAAGTGAGGTTAGTACGTCCTCCAAAGAAGGCATCTCGTGGATTTAGTGGTGTTACAACCTCTAATGGGCTAATTAAAGATTTTTTATCGATTTGACATTCCCAAACCTCAACCCGATTATATCCTTCTTTTATTATTTTATTGTTTTTAATGTCTGTGGTTTTTTTTCGTAGTGTGAACATATCCATTTAACTCATGGTGTTAATAGTATTGGAAGTATAAAATTTTTTACAGCCGTTCCAAAAATTCGTAAACTGTATTTGTTTGTTTACAAAAGCCATCAATTTTACCAATATTTTAATATGATATTCGCCACCATTTTAAATTTTTATACCGTTTTTATCTGCTTCTGTTTCTAACCACGAAATAGAAATTTGACTATGTTTCAGAAGGTGATATGTTTTTTAGTACTGCTATAGTGTTTTAGGGCATATAGTTAGACCTGTAAATAGCCATACAGACGCTAGCAATTGTTATGTATTATAGTGGGTCTATATTTTCAAGCTCTGAAAAATCTTGTCTAAATTTTAACATAGACCGTCGTAATATGTCAACATCAGAAACGCAATAATAATAAAAGTTCTTTATCAAAATCAAAATTTTTTTTCTGAATATACCATTGTAGAAAATTATTTCTGTCTTTACTGCTCATGTGATCATAACCGTAATGCTTCTTACAGGGCATAGGGCCTTTATAGCTTTTATTACAAGGTTTACTGAAATAGTGCGGGAAATATCCTTTTTGAGTTCTGTTAACCCGAACGATTTGGGGAAATCAGCAAGACGGCTGCTGACGAAGTTAATAGAATCCACAAACTTCTATTTCATTTATTAACCTCCATGTACATGATTTTGGTGCCGTTATAAATTACATATGGTTTAATATTGTTTGCTACGAAATAGGGCGGTAGAAATTGACCGTCATATGCTTTACTGTTGTGTGTTATAAAAGTATCTTGTCTGTTTAAAACAAACTAACAAAAAATCATGGATATTGTGAAACTCATTTTGTTCGCCAGCAAAGTCTTGACAAATTATTAAATTTGGAATGTGGGTGCCCGTGTCTGGAGTTAAACAATAGTGGTACAATTATGACATTTGTAATCTGGATATCACACTGTGCAATCTACAACATTAGCCACCTTTTGTCATTTTTTAAGGATGTAACATTCCGTGTGTTATCATATCACAATATTCCCAATAGTTTGTGACATCTTGTAAAAACCCACATATATGTTTTTTCCTCTTTGGACACACTGTTATTTTTGAACTGTTTTATAAACACGAGGAATCTTTCTCAACCTCGTGATGTGTTTATGCCCTAAGAATGAACGATTACAGATACCACAGACGATTTGTTCGCCGAAGAAATTAGATTGGGCGTATTTAAAGCAGGACAAACATTTTTGGGGACACTTATGACAATCTCTTTAAACATACGACTTTTTACAAGAATGACAATAGAAATCTTTTGCCAGGAATCCTTGCTAATCTATCACGGGTCATATTACAATGGGGACATATATTTATAATTTTAATTTTTAATAAAACTGTTTTTGAGAAATTTCATAAACAATTTTCATATTTCAATGTCAGTGAAATTAATTCTTTTTAAATATAATTAACAAAATTTATTTTTATATTTCACTGAAGTTCTGTATACAAAAGAACTATTTTCCAATTTTAGGTGTAACGTTCTCACAACTTCTATTAAGGTTTATTTATTTTTTTAGTGATATATTTGTATTTACTCAGCCTTAAGGTCACATTCTCTTCGCCAAGTAAAGTCTTTTAGTACAAATACCTACCTTTCTTAACAATTTCCTTCTTAGTAAAAAATTAGCAATTACTGACATATGAAGCCGCCTTGCGTTAGATTAACAATACTTCTAATTTCCATTTTGCCGTGTCCTCTAAAGTAGGTAATAACTTCAAGAACACTTTTTTGATGTGGTCATTTACTCAGTGTAATGGTTTTCTCACATTTTTAATCCTTTTTGTTGACCATAACAAATGCGCGTTTTGGACTGGACAGGGGACGCTATCCGCCAAATCCCGATCACTTCGGCATCGTCAAACAATAAAGACCTTTCATATCGTATGCTGTCCACATTTCAGGTAACAAAGTTTACTTTTTATATTATGTTGTATAATTTTAAATTTTAGTTAAGATCAAATACTGTATGTCAATGTTACTATGACTTTTTTCTGTTAATTATTACCATTTGCTTATCATATTTACTATTCGTTACACACAGGTAGATTTTAAATTTTGTTAACAAATAAGTTGTAGTTTATATTGTGGTTATATTTAATTAAAATTATCAGAGACTTATAACTTTTTATATTTGCATTCAAGATGTAAAATTACACTTTAACTTGAGTTGAATATTTAAATATAAACGTTTGTTAAATAATTATGACTTTTCCGGAAGTTAGTTTTCCGGTCTTGGTTTTGTTTTTATTACAATCTGACGCGCGTGCAAAAAGAATAATACCCACAACAAACTTTCATTTGGTGAAATTCTGTAGGCAAGGCTGTAAGGTTACTTATTCAATTTTTCAGTATTTAACATATTACTCATGTGGGTTGTAAAATATTGTTAGTTTCTTACGTTCACTCTACGCAGATTTACGATTCTGTACAGGTACACTAAGCCTATGCAATGGTAAAACACGGCAATACAGTTTCGTTGTCTTTGTTTTACAATTAGACAAAGTCCATTTTTCAAATGCTTAAATACAAATGGCTTATGTTTATTAAATTAATCATTATCTTATTCATGATTTTATTGTTAAATTTATATTTTTGAGCTGCATCTGTAACTTTAGTACTCGGTTTACCATTCCTTTTTCATTTAGTCTGGTAACCGAAAGTTACTTTTTTACAAAATGTAAACAAATACATGTGTGTAGTAGTCTTCTTTCATTACATTTTTGTACTTGATTATAATTTGTATCTGCCTGATTAGAGCAAAGCGAAATTCCTCTATCATTTAGTTAGTTTCCCCCATTTGTTTTTAATTCCCCAAAATATTATTTTTTATAACCTATATTTTAATATTCAATACCGGTTACTTTGCTGTGGACATTCTATTGTTTTAAAAGGTGTATAAAGCACATGAGAATAACTGTGGTCAACCGCATGTTTTATAAACTGTACAGGGAACATTATTGATTTATGATTTTAAATGATTGTTTATAGACTTCTGCATCGAGAAACTTCAAACAATAAAGACAAAAACTTTATCGTCTCCTGTCCACATTTCAGATTACGTTCAAGGACCACAGATACAATTCTTTATCACCACAGCTCGGTGATAATAACATCAAAGTGATTACCGTGTTTATAGATATATATTATTTTGTCTTTGTCATAATTACCCGAAGTTGTATAAATAATTTCGTTTAACATATCTCCGTCAAGGATGTTAATTTGTATACCTAGATGCCTTGCAAAAGTTTCAACATCTTCCAGAGTATTACCAAAATTGTTTATATTAATCGCTGCTTGTTCGTGAAGTTTTAATGCTTCTTTTTCCTGCAATGAGATGCATTAAAACCTTTTTTCAGTTGGGATTTTGTCCATTTATGTTTGGTTTTATTTGCCTAAGCTGTTACTACACAGCGTGCTAAGTTGCTCTACGGACCAAATCACTCGCATACCATTTTTGAGGGCGAGTGTTTATCCTCATTCAGTCGCCACATTGCGGAACCAGTTTTCCCCCGAACCGGAAAAAGTTTTGTCCGTTTTTTCACTGTGAAATTCTATTATCGAAATCATGGTTCGGCTATGCACTTTTACAGAACCAATTTGCAGTTTTCGATGCAGAGACATCGAACGCACTGTTTTTTTGTAAAAATACCTTTGCTCTTCACGTTTTCGACTTGCCCTAACACAACACGATGACATTTTTTTTTTTCGGATTCGATTTCGACAGATGCATCATTAGACTACTACTAAGTTTAAACGTCTTGTTTTAAAGGAATATGGAACAGATGGCTAGTATTCTCCTAGGCAAACTTCTTGCCCCGATTTCGATTTTAATTTTCAGCGATTTTTTAAGTGGTAAAATCGGGGACAGAAAGTTCGGCCATAGTGTCTCGTCGAGGAGGAAGCAGACCACAACTAAATTCCTTTGGGGATTTCGTGGCCGATTTATCGTTGGGGGAAGACCGCGACAGAATCCATTAAGGGAATTAACCCAGTCGGAACTACAAATTTTAGTCTGTAAATTAAAAGTAGAGGAGAGCAAACACCCGATTGTCGGACAAACCAACCTTAAATTAAAGATCTTATAGGTGTTTGTCTGACGATTCAGGTCACGGGGTGTTGGACTCTTGACACGGACAAAATTTAGATTCTTGTGTGTAACATTAAAAGAAACTGGAGCTAAGAAAATTTAAAAAACAAGTTTTTAGGAAATTAGAGCAACAAATATGAAAAAAATTATAGGGATATAAACACTCCTGGAATTGAATAAAAAAATGCACAAAAGGTCAACATGCAGTTAATTTGTTTTTATATGGATTGAAACAATAAATTGTTACCATTTCTATATTTCATTGGATTTTTTTTTAAGAACAACACACACACTCTCAAACACACATAAAATTATATATATTAGATATTTATTATATATTATTTTATATTTATATATATATATATATATTGGCGAGTAAAAGTTCCTGGCTGGCTAGTAAAAGGGTTCGCTGGCCAAATGAAGAGTGAATTTTTTTAGTGTTGTAGAGCCCTGTAAGTACATGGTATCGTTAATTTTTTATTTTGATGATAGATCTTTTATTTTTTAAATTGTCTTTGTTAACGGGTTGTTTAGAATTGTCTCTGGAGGTATTTACTGTTGATTTTGAACGATATCACAGCTTCGCCTAAAGGAACATCTTTATATTCTATAAATATGACTATTTCTTGTAATTAAATGTTATCCATAACTATACTTGTATATAAACTCGTGCTGTATGAAATTATGATCATGCGTGCATTGATTATCCAATACTAGGCAAATATGATGATTTTATGACCATTTTATATGTTTCAAAATAGGTCGTAAATTTTTCGTTTCTTTGTTGATTAATTAAAACCCATTTGTATGATTTATCCCGATGCAAACATAATAGCCGACCCCGCCGCGAGATTATAAGGGTCTTTGTCCCATTTAGAAAATTTTATTATATTATCTTGTATCATATCGTCGATATTGTCGAACCATTCAGAAAAATCTAAATACAAACGTTTTTTTTTATATAAAGATAATTTTTCGTTGAGTCATTTTAAAAAATTTTAAGTCATAAAATTAATATCGTGTTACGATATTAATTTGGAGTGTGGGGGTGTGGGGTGAGTGTAGGGGCGTTGAAATTATGTGGGGAGTGTATAAACTCCCTATAAACATGCATGATTGCTGTACATAGCTAGTTTGTTTGAAATAAAATGATCGAGTAAACCATTGAGGGGATCGTAATGAGTGTGTTACTTGAGGTAAGTGGATTCAATTCGAAACATTTGGTTTAATCCGACCATTCATTGAATCGGAGATTCAAATTGGCGATAGCTTCTGCAAGTTTGCAATATGGCCGTCATGTGATAAAAACAGATTTAGGTGGTATTCCCTAAAAAAAAAATTTTGACTGTCACGGTGAGCACAGACAACAGCCCCGTGGTACGCTGGAAATAATGGAAAAAGAGCGTACACATGCGTGTCAGAAAAAAGGTCTCATTTATTACACTGTGGAGGAATGCAGTTTACTTTACCATTTCGCAGATGCACCCTCCACCTGGAAAGATCAAACTGTTTATACAGTTGCATGTCGACAATTAGACAATTATTTTTTCACCTCAAGTGAAACTCTGCGTACGAAAGTTTTCGGCAATGAAGCAATCCCCTACTGATAAAACTTATAAACAAGGACAGAAAATCTGATTTTTGTGATTATATTGAAAAGGGCTAGGAAAAATATTTTTAGATCAAGTTATTGATGAAATGTACCTCATCGATTTGAGACGGAAATACTTCTAGAAAAGGGAATTAATTGACATACATCAGTTACAGACAATTGCACAACGAGCTCTGGAAAGCAAGCGAATCACAGCATCAACGATTTGAAGGTGTCAAATGAGAGACTATAAACGTTTGTTGTTGGTGCCCTGAGTTCAAAAAGTCACCAAAACCGCAATAAATTCAAGTTGGAAAACGATGCTTTAGGTGGTGCAACAAAGAGCGGACACTTTCGGAAATTAGTGAAAACATGCCGCCCGCTAATACAAAGATGCAGTGTCATAAAATTTTTTGCAGTGTGCTGTAGAATCACAAGCTACACAAGTGTCCACATAAACCGACAGGCGAAGATTGAGTCACGTGAGATTTATTGACAAGTAAAATATGCGATGGAATAGGCATTTTCTTATTCTCCGTTTCAACCAACGATAAAAGTAACTTTGGGCGGTTTAAAACCGAATATGATTATTGGAGGTGCGAGTTGCAATGTCCATGGGACTCTGGAACAACTATATTCAAATGTGAATCACTGGAAATCAAACAATTATATCATTTATGGTAGCACAAGAAATGAAAATACATTTATTTCAAGATATTCAGTTGAATATGCAGATATTTTTGTAGTGAGGGGAAATGCCATCGTCTTCCTGAGCTTTAAGTTTGGTAATATTGCAAACCTTGAGGTCAAATAAAACTCAATCCAATATGAACCAAGATTTTCAATCATTATTCCTGACGCTTTTCCAAGGACTTGGAAAATTGAAAGATTTTCAATTAGATATACCAATAAATGATACCGTTACACCCGTTGCACAGCTGTTGCGCAGAATACCTTTTGATTTACGAGAACGCGTGGAGCGTAAAATTGACGAGTTAGTGAAACTTAACGTCATTGCCTACCTAGTATATATGCTGACCCTGATAACTCTAAAATATGCAGGCTCACTTCAGAAATCGGAAAATCGTCCACAGTTCTTTTTGGCCCCAATCATATCAACTATGACCGAAGTCTCACCCTCCCAGTTAAGAAAGCTTAATATAGATATAGCACACAATCCTCGATTTTTAAAACCATGTCTCCAATATCTCCACAATTTATCTGGTAGAAGTAAAACGCCAATGTATATCTCGATAGATTACTTAATATCATCTAAAAACAATAAAGTATCTATACAATGGAGTTTTCCGAATTAAATTTAATTCGGTACTCCTGAGATATCTATATGTATGTTCACAAAATCATTGTAAAATGACATTTTCTCACCAGAAAATAATTCATTCCGGTCACGTTTTCTCGATAAATATCTACTAAATATTATTAAACTTGGTATCATTTTATATCATACATACATACCTACCCCATTTGAAAGCGGAATGAAAATTTGTTTATAAATAAATGAGTTACGTGTATGTACTTTTAGGACTTTGATAGTAACATACAAGAAAATCGGTTCAAGGTTAAGTTATTCCTGTCAGGTAAACTCTTCAAATTTGGAATATTTATCGTCAAAATTTTATATCATCTTAAAGATATTAAATTTATCTATCCAAATCTGGTATCCGAGTAAAAATCAGTCCTGTAATAGCTGAATTATGAAATTATATATACAAAATTTCCCTATACTTCGGTTCATATTGGGTGCTTTCTTGGTTTTATACTCCGTAAAATACGACTCATAGGTGATAATGACCCATACGAACTTACAACTTGGTCAAATGATGTGAAGCTTCTGCCCAAAGTCTCGTACCCGGACATCGTGAATTATTTGGTGTTTACACCCAGTCCCTACACACTTGATGACCTGAAAAGCTACAAAGGACTTGAGGCCTACAATCAATTCATTTCTGGATGGGTTCAGGAATTGTCTACAATAATAATTGACTCCAAACACGTAGTCACTGCCAAGGTAGGTGTACCTAAATCATGATGATGTTAAACTTCGAAATCGCCGCATCGTTTGTCATAAACTACATGTTATTAGCCTAGTTATTAGATTTCCGTGTAGAGTGGAGGTAATAAATACCGTAAAGTAACCAGTAAATTATAAACCACATATGCACCTGAGGATTGCTATTTAGAAATTGTAAAGACTTAATTGAAATTCATTTTAGAATTATTTAGTCTTACTTTTCACTACGGGGTCAGTTTGAATAATAATAATTAATATTTATGATTTGAACATACAAAACATACCTATTTTGTAAACACTTAAAGCTGCATTGGCATAGGCCTATCTATGGCTATGCTGACATATGCAAATAACTAATGATTGAGAATTGTTTATAATTTTGAGGAAAATGCCAAGGAATAAATATTGTTTGAGTAATTACTTTTCACAGTTTATATGAAAACATATCAATATAAATTAGAATTTATAGGCCTAGATTTAAAAGGGTTACTTGTCTGTCATCCCTGTATGTTTTACGCATACTATGTCTGCATCTGGAGAAATTATTAGTACTAGCAAGTATAAGGTAAATAGCTACATATAGCTTATTTTAAAATTATTTCAATGAAATTACACAGCATGTTATATGTATAAACAATCAAATTAAATTAAATTTTGAGATACTGGTGAATGAAGTCCAGGCATATATATATACATACTGCATAGATCTGTATGTTGTCAATACTGGTAAGGTAATGTATTTTATTTTTCTTTATATTTAGGTTTTACACTCTCAAAGGCTGAAAGAAAAACCTCTGTTACCTTGGGTCATTACGTCAAGCAATGGTACAGTAGATGCTGCACATTGCACTTGTATGGCAGGTCTTGGTGAAGCATGCACACACATAGGAGCGTTACTATTTTCTATAGAAGGAACTGTTGATGTTCATGATTCTAGGACAGTGACACAGGAACCAGCATATTGGCTGTTACCTCCATCAATTAAAAGTGCATCGTACAATGAGACCAGAAATATTGATTTTTCATCAGCAAAGTCAGGTAAAAAGAAACTGGAAAAGGGAGTAAATATGACATCACCACAAGCTCCAAAGGTTTTCTGTAAGAAAACAGTACCAGATCCAACTGTCAGTGAATTGAACATTTTTTTTACTAAACTACATGAAACTGGCCAGAGATCTGCATTATTATCTGTGCTTCCTCTGTATGCTGATGAATTCCTCCCTAAAGCTGCAAGTGAGAACTTTCCTGCAAATTTGCTTGATCTAAGACGAAATGATGCAGTTACAATGAATTTGGAGGATTTGCTTGGTTTGTGCAACAAAATCAATATTGAAATAAGTGATGAACAAATTAGATGTGTTGAAGAAACAACGAGACAGCAGTCAAAAACAAATCTATGGCAAACATTTCGGGCAGGAAGGATAACTGCATCAAATATGAAAGCTGTCTGCCACACAAGTCCTGACAGTTTTTCAAAGAGCTTAGTCAAATTAGTGTGCTATCCTGAATCGGCAAAGTTTATGAGTGCTGCTACTGAGTGGGGATGCGAGTATGAAAAAGTTGCAATGGAGCATTTTATCAATGAAATGTCCACAAAACATGAAAACTTTAAAGTAGATACATGTGGATTATTCATCAGCAAGGAAGTACCATATATGGCTGCAACACCAGATGGTACTGCATCGTGTCATTGTTGCGGAAAAGCATGCATTGAAATAAAGTGTCCCTATTGTGTACGTAAACAGAAAATCATCAACAATGATAGTATTGTGTATCTGAAGACAAGTGATGGTGTTCCTTCTTTAGATTCAAAGCACCAATACTATTATCAAGTGCAAACTCAAATGGGTGTTACTGATTTGGATTTTGGCTATTTTGTTGTGTGGACAACCCGTGATATGCACATCGAAACTGTGCATTTCGAATGGTGTTTTACCAGAACTTGTAGGTAAATTTTACTCTCTCTCGTCTGCCCATTTCAAATGCAAAAGATGAACCTGTGCTGACAAATATTCCAACTAACACTTTCCACAAGTCAAGCCAGGAAGATACATGGTGCTTTTGTAGACAAGCAGAATCAGGCATGATGATTACATGTGAAAATGAAAACTGCAAAATTGTCTGGTTTCACTTCACATGTGTTCAAGTAGTTTCAGCACCAAAGGGAAAATGGCATTGCCCTGAATGCAGGACTTTACCAAAATTTTCAAAGAAAAGAAAACTACCAATATAATGGTGTCAAACACACCAGAGTGATGATTATGACATTACTACATTGTAGTTGTAGATTTTGTAAATATGTACAATGTAAATATTTTCCTTGTTATGTTACAGTAAATGAACATAATATGAATTGGATTGCAGATATTTTAATGACAATGATATCATCAATGGACATGAAATGTATTTGAAAACAATGCTTGGCTAACAGCAGTACAATTTAAATTATATAAAAATATATACATACAATAACATTCATGCAATAGGGATCATATGGAGTGTACAGTAACTTGCATTGTAAATATATGTGAATAATTTTGTGAATATATATCTTCTTGTATATAAATTATAATACCATGCTCAAAGATATAGCACAATTTTTCTCTAATAAATTTATGTATATGTACTAGTTCAAGATTGTTGTGTACCAATTCTTTTTATATTTAGTCCATTCTTGAAAAATTGTTAGTTTGCTGTAAAGCGACTCAGATTTTTAAAAGTGAGTAGGTAGGAAGATTTTTTTTAAAAACTAAACCATTGGCATATGAACAAGCATTGTTAACAAGACTGGTATTTATAAAAGAAATTCTCAGAATGGGCAAAGAAAAGAGTTTTGTCAGAGTTGCTTGTATTACAGCAAACCAACAATTTTTTTTATGGATAACCATTTCAATATATATGTATGTACACATAAACAAACACACAGAGTGGAGTTAAACTGGATTTGATAATTTAAATACAAAATGTAACCTGAATTTCATTGTAACAGTACTAGTGAAGTAAAGAAAGTATATGACACAGACACATGTTGACAAATTTTAGTCAAAACTAACAACTGATTCACACAAATTTACAAAAGCACAACAAACATGTGCAATTTTATCAATCATAGGAATAGAGTTACCCTCTCTATATATTAACATGTCAATAGGTAATGTCCCATTCAATATTGTATACTTCTGGCGAACAAGACCAACCACACGCTCGACATGAATTCTTACATTAGCAAGTTTTCGTGTATGTTCAACATCAAGTGGTGACAACTGGTTGCAACCTTTGGTGAAAGCAGGGATTTTCACCTCAGCACATCTACTTCCAACTGTTGAGGCAATGTCAGATCCCCTGTCAGCTAAAATCAAATCCCCAGGCAGAATATAATTAAAAAACCCACTGTTTTCAGTTATGTGTTTATCACTTGTTCGGCCACCCCATGATTTTGAAATAAATGAAATTACCCCTTGAGGAGTAATGCCTAACAGGAATTTAACTGTATTGTGGTGTTTATAAGATGACCAAGTTTCTGCACGCGATTTTAGTCTTGAGGGTCTCTCTACAAAAACTTCAAAACAATCAATTATTACGGCACATTTTTTTCCAAAATGTCTTCGGAATTGCATTGGCATTGTTTTTTGTAAAGTTTCTCTATCTGGCCAGAAAACAAGAGGCTTTAATCTTGTGTACATGACATCCATAACCTCTGAAAAAACCCTAGACACAGTTGAGGTTGAAACATTGAAATCATAGGCTAAAAACTGTACAGTCATGTTCATTCGAAGTCTCATGAGTGTCAAGATCACCATTTGAAACTTATTCATACACTGTCTCACGGGTAAAAACATCTCCAAGTATGTGTACACAGTCAATAACACACTAAATGAGGAAAGCCCAGTGAAATGCTTAACTTTCTCATCATTCCCCTCAAAGGATGCTCTGTCATGTGGCCTTGAAGTCTGCAGCAGGAGATTTTCTGACAATTTCAAATTCTCAGATCTCAGTTTCTGAAGTTCTTCTTGCATCTATACTATTAACTGTCTGTCTGTGAAGCGATTCCAGTCTCACTGAATTCCGATAAATCATCACCATTACTGGCATTAGATATACATGGAACATCAGATTCCTGTTGCTCCCTCAAAATTTCAGCAGCCTTGCTTTTACGAGATCTCTCTTTACGTTGCTCAAAGCGGAGATTGAGTACACTGCTACCATTTTTCCCTGTTCCCATTTTAATTGATGGCACCCAGTCAGGATGGTCCTCCTGGTATAACTCTGCACGTTGGCCTGCAAATAAATTTTAGATAATAATTTGATATTGTTTAATAGCCTTTAAAAGTAGTACAAATTACAGTTAAAACATAAAAGTAATAGAATTTAGATTCTAACTAATTTTTCTTTTAAAATATGGCATATGCTATTGGGTTGAATATTCTTAACTTTATTTTTCAGATACGAAGAACTTAAGCATACTTTTAGGTGAAATTCCTACACTGCACACAACCCACAGTATCGTCATAATGAATGCTACATGTCTATTATGCATCTGCTCATAATGACATAAACTAGGCTACATGTACATGTAGCATTCATTATGACGATACTGTGCTACATAGAAAAGAATTTTATATCAGGTACAAACAAATTATAATTATGGGTCATGCGATCAGTAAAACTAAGAATTTCGTTGAATGTTATGTTTATAATATTTAATTTTACAACAAAACCACTGATCAAATTGAGAAATAATTATAATTTGTTTGTACCTGATATAAAATTATCAGAACATATCCTGATGTTATCCATGTTTTTCCGGTCCAAATTTTGCTGGAGGGAAGCAATCCATAATCTACGTCTCCGTGATGACAAAGTCTCACACATTGTTCCTTGGTTTTTTAACACTTTGGGAAGCCTGTAAAAATGTCTATCTCTCTCTCTCTTTTCTATTAGCACAACCTATTACTTGGCATGAAACCACCATCGTTTCTTTTGTAATATGGTTCGCTGCGTTCGTCACTTTGTTTTTCGCTATTTGAATATCCCTCCAATATGGCCGCACAGGAAATCGTGACGTCACGCGAAAAGGCTTTCATAGGGGTCTAGAGTTCACACCATAGGGAGTGCCATTTTAGCAAAATGCTAAAAATATTATAAATTGGCTCAAAAATTATATTTCTTGCAAAATTTTTTGCTCAAATAAATTAGTTGTGTTATGTATTAATGACAAATTAAATACAAAATGAAACAAAGATTTTATTGCTTGGTCATCATTTTGAAAGTCACCATGCGGTTAAGGTCAATGTAAAAGACTCGTACTTCATAGTAAAGTTACAAGACGGGCACCTAAGATCGATTGAGCAGTAATATAGTCTAGTATACAGCAACAAGAAGTTCCAACATGGCTTCAACCAGCCGGTAAACGTGTTTTAATATATTAAAAGTTTGTTTCTTTTAACTCCAACCTGAAGAAAAATATGGATGATGACTCAGACCCTAAATAAAACATGTTAGAAAAAAACCCCGTTGGGCATGTAAAATCCCTACAAATACTAAATTCGGAATTAAAGTATGCATTATTGTTTCTTGAGCTCATGTGAAATTTTGACCAGCCTCCATATGAGGCTTATGTGAAATGAACATCACGATGAAGTAAATTTTGGCTGTGTTTCACTCAAATAATGAATAAGTTCAATTTTGTTACGGGCACCTTTTCAATCTGGGCATGTGTCTATAATTGCCTAGCTTGTTTCTTTCTTTCACTTCTTTTAGTTTGAACTCTTCACTTGATTTAGTCGCCATGTTTTACACCTTTCTGCATTTGCTCTACTAACAGTATTGTTCTTCATTATATAAAATTTGAATCCAAATAAGGCTCAGTGATTTAAAGACCAAGGCAATGTATAGCAATGAAGATTTTCATTATGGTTTCTGTTTGTAAACCGACAATTTTTATTAATGAAATTTTATGCAAATATTGTGTAATGGACTTATGTTAAGTGGTTCATACATTTACAACCGTTTCAACTCTATTTATTAATCAATTCGAATGAAATCTTTGAAGGCTCTATATTTCCAGCACAGATCTATACTTAAAATAGATGATCTTTTCTTCAACAGTATTTTTTTCCTTTTTCATTATAATGGATTAAATAAGCTACTTCAGACCTTTTAATACAAGTACCGTAATGGCAAATGCAAAAGTAAATTCACAATTTTTTCGGTACTTTGTTATTCAACCTGTATTGAGTGTGGACTTTTCTCGTTTGTACTTTTTAACCTTTATTTTCATTCCACATGTAGCAGAATTTTACACCTTAAATAATAATAAATACATGATAACAATATTGTGGTAGAATTTGCCTACCAAAATTATATTTATATCTGGATAAACATTTAAAAAAAACGATTAATTTGGATGGGATGCAGGATGTTTTCAAAACCGGGTGACGCCAGGATTTTAGAAAATGGGATCAGACCCCCGCCTCCCTAAAAAGGCAGGATCAAAATCTTCACCCCACTATTAAGTTTCCTAAAATAAGGCTCAGGCAGGTCTAAATGGATAAATATGTTCATGTTTGTCAAACACTTTTATAATGTGCCTCATGTTTGTCCAAACATTTATGTTATAATGTCTCATGTTTGTCCAACATATTGTTTTGGTTGTCCAATGTTTGTCCAACATTTGCCAGTAAATAAATATTTTTGTCCACTGAAATATATGTTACATTTTTTTTCGATCATTCAACATTTTGTCTTTAGTTACGGTCAACATCAGGATAATGTGTCTTATGTTACACCCGACCATTATATCATTTTGTCCACTGGAAAAATATGTTACAGTCCGACCATTCAATATCATGTCTTCTGTTACGTCCAACATCAGGATAATGTGTCCTACCGTTCGTCCGAACGCGGGTCATTTGTCCCAACGTTACATCCGAAATTATATATAGCAAGTCTTTGGTTACGCCCAAATTATGGAAACTCTGTCCATTTTGAACAAGTGGATCATCTAAACCCGCTTAAACGTGAGCATTGTAAATTATAATCTGGCACGGTAAAATTGTCAGGAAGGGACAACTCACATCTCTGTTTCTTAAGTTTTGCCACAGTTATTTAGGAAAAGATGGGTATAAAGGGCTAAAAAAGTAAGCTTAACCAACATTTTTTTCTGTGGGACGTAACAAACATTCGGACATAACTTACAGAAATGGGTTGGACCGACATGGCATTAGGCCTGACCTCCATGCCTCGTGGGGTGCAAATGAGTAAACGCTTTACGGCATTCACAACAACACTGGTCCCGATCGTCGTAAAAAATCGATGTCGTAAAAAGTGTGGGGAGGTAAACAGCTCCACTCAAAAATCGAAAACACATTACGACGCGATTTTCGTCCGTAATCAGGTGGACCGACATTCACTTGAACAATTTGAATGACTAGATTTTTTTTAGTAAAAACTAGTTCTTCGATCTTCATGGCGTAAATAGTTGCCCTCTGATATTCAAATTCATTAATCAAAGGTGAGAAACGTCAATATATTGACATGAAACGTCATAATCAACATGGTTTTCAACACTTACCCGAGGACCGACAAATTTACGTCCAACATGTCCTAACTTAAATTTTTTTTATCCTTTTTGTCCTACAATTCTAATAGTTTAAGACACATAACATACCTTTTCAACACCTATTCTTTGTCTGGATACCAATTTTAATCAGTTGTGATCAATAGAGAACTCAGAAAACTTATTTACACTTAACACTTATTGACATGTCCCAAAATGCACATGAAAAAAAAAATGAATCAACACTATTTTTTTTAAATATTGTATTAAATATTTCCAGATTCATTACAAAAACTGTTTCTCTTGTCCCTTCATTATATTCTTTACTCATTCGCAACCTTCAAATACAAATAAAGCTATTGTAAAATATGGAAAAAATCATTTTTTTCCAACACACATAAAAGTGGCACCATACTGAATACTTAGCCACATACACAACATAATTTTTGGCGACGAGGATGGCAGAACATGTACAGGTTCGTTCAATTGGTAAGGTAGGCCCTTACGATGAATCAGTTGAAACGTGGGAAGTGTACACAGAACGTGTTGATTTGTATTTCAAAGCAAATGGCGTTTTAAATGACTTATTAGTGCCATCGTTTTTAGCGGTCATAGGTGCTAAGACATATGGATTGCTGAAAAATATTGTTGCTCCTGCTAAACCGGCAGATCTTACATACGAACAAATCATTGAACATTTGAATAAGCACTTAAATCCAAAACCCTCTATTATCGCAGAGCGATTTAGATTTCATAAACGTGATCAGCGTTCAAGTGAAAGTATCATGTCATACGTTGCTGAAATAAGAAAACTAGCAATACATTGCAATTTTGGCGAAACTCTGACTGACACACTTAGAGATAGATTGGTTTGTGGCATAAATAATGAGTCAATTCAGAAAAAGTTATTAGCTGAACAGAATTTGACACTTGATAGTGCCATTAAAATTGCTCATGCAATGGAAACAGCGGGTCGTGATGCGGTAGAACTAAGGGAACAGAGGACACCCGGTACAACGGTACATAAGTTAAGTGCAAAACAGAAATTCAAAGGTCAGTCTAAAACATCTACAACTACAACTACTTCACAGTCACAAGTGAAAACTCCATGCTGGAGGTGTGGAAATAAGCATAATGTTATGAGTTGTAAGCACAAGGGTTCAGTGTGTCATTATTGTCACAATAAAGGTCACATAGAAAGAGCGTGTTTCAAAAAAAAGAAGGATGCTAGCAGAAATCATAATTCATGTACACCAGTGAAATATGTAGATGAGACGAATGATGGTAATTATGAACCAATGATGCATATCCATAGTGTTAACCAAATTAGTAAACTGAATGCAATCATTGTGCAACCGACTATTAATGGAACTAAACTTAATATGGAACTAGATACAGGATCATCAGTGTCACTTATTCCTATTGGTTTTTATAAGCAATATCTGGGTGACATACCCTTGAACAAAACAGATGTTAAATTGAAGACATTCACAGGGGAAACTGTACTTCCAATTGGAGTTGTAAATGCTTCAGTGACATTAAACAAACAAAACGGAAAAATGGATTTTCTGGTTATGAAGGAATCAGGACCAGCACTCTTTGGAAGAGATGGATTACTTAAATTTAAGGTTAATTGGCAAGACGTAAATGTACATAAGATACAGCAAGTCACACAGAATACAGACTTAAAGCTTACAGAGATTCTTGACAGGCATAAACATATATTTGAAACTGGAATAGGGAAACTACAGGGTATTAAAGCTACTTTATACATAAAAGATAATGTACAGCCTGTATTTTCTAAAGCTAGGCCAGTGCCTTACTCACTAAAGCCAAAGGTAGAAGAAGAACTTCAACGTCTTGAGAATGAAGGTATTATTAGTCCTGTTAGTCACAGTAAATGGGCTTCACCCATCGTTCCAGTAGTCAAAAAGAATGGACAAGTTAGATTATGTGGAGATTACAAGGCAACCGTAAATCAAGTAATGAATGTAGATCAGTACCCACTTCCACGCATTCAAGACATATTTGCGTCACTATCGGGCGGAAAACGATTTTCCAAGATAGACTTAACCCAAGCGTATAACCAAATGGAAGTTGAAGAGGCTTGCAGAGAGCTGTTAACAATTAATACACACAAAGGTCTATATCAATACAGTAGGCTACAGTTTGGAATTGCAGCTGCTCCTGCAATATGGCAGCGTGCCATGGATCAGGTATTACAGGGTATACCATTTACCTCATGTGTGCTGGATGATATGATCATAAGTGGTAAAACCGACGAAGAACATCTCGCAAATTTAAGTGCAGTATTACAAAGGCTGGAAAGTTTCGGTCTCAAAGCTAATTTAGACAAATGTCAATTTTTCAAAAAGGAAATTGAATATTGTGGTCATTTGATATCAGAGGAAGGATTAAAGAAATCACCAGATAAGATAAATGCAGTGCTTAATGCTCCTAGGCCAGAAAATGTGCAACAACTAAGGTCATTTTTAGGCTTAGTGAACTATTATAGGTCATTTTTGTCAAATCTATCAACAGTCCTTGGTCCGTTGAATGAGTTACTACAAGGAGAGAAGTTGTTTAAATGGACATCACAGTGTGAACAGGCTTTCACTGAAGTAAAGAGAATGATAACATCAGATCAAATACTTTGTCATTATGACTCCAACAAACCTGTCAAACTAGCATGTGATGCATCTGCCTACGGACTCGGAAGTGTTCTATCACATATTATGGAAGATGGTACAGAAAGACCAATAGCATTTGCATCAAGGTCACTCACAAAAAGTGAGAAAGCTTACTCACAAATTGACAAAGAAGCTTTAGCTTTATATTGGGGAGTTATGAAATTTCATACTTACCTTTACGGACGTCATTTTACATTGGTCACAGACCATAAACCGTTGATAAGCATTTTAAATCCTAAAGCAGGGATTCCAGCTATGACTGCAGCTCGCCTTCAACGTTATGCACTTTACCTTGCTGGACATACTTATGATATTGAATACAGAAGCACTAAACTACATTGTAATGCAGATGGGCTAAGTCGACTGCCACTCGCAATCTCAAAAGATGATTATACTGATACAGCTACTGTGTTCTATAACTCACAGATTGATCACTTACCTGTAACAAGTACACAAGTACGTAATGAAACACTACGAGATACTGTTCTCGCTCATGTCTTGGAAAGTGTATCTAAGGGGCAGAACGAATTGCCCAACGAGGATCAGTTTCGTCCATATCGTGACCGTTTCTGTGAATTATCATGTCATCAGAACTGTCTTATGTGGGGAAACCGTGTTATTGTACCAGAGACACTGCGTGCAAAAGTTTTACAAGACTTGCATGAAGGACATTTTGGTGTTGTGAAAATGAAATCTGTGGCTAGGTCTTATGTTTGGTGGCCTAAAATGGATCAAAATATTGAAGACTTATGTTTGTCTTGCTCAGGATGCCAGAAAACTAGTCATATGCCTAAAGCAGCACCCGTTCACCCTTGGGATTGGCCAAGAAACCCATGGGAGCGTCTTCATTGTTACTTTGCTGGGCCATTCTTGAATTCAATGTTTTTGCTTATCATTGATGCACACTCTAAATGGATAGAAATCTACCCAATGAAGTGTACAACTGCGGCTAAAACGATAGAAAAACTGCGTATTCTATTTTCTCAGTATGGACTACCGAAGCAGGTCGTTTTAGATAATGGGCCTCAATTTGTGTCAGATGAGTTTCAGAAATTTATGTCGGAAAATGGAATTCAACATGTTACTTCGGCACCATATCACCCAAGAACTAATGGTCAGGTGGAACGTTTAGTTCAAGTTTTCAAGCAAGCGATGAAATCTGCAAAAGGAGATAATCGCACTTTACAGCACATGCTTAGTGTATTTTTGTTCAAGTATAGGACTACTCCACATTCCTTGACAAATGAGACACCAGCAAAGCTAATGTATGGCCGTAATTTGCAAACAAGGTTAGATGTGCTTAAACCTGATTTACTAGGTAAAGTTTTAGCAGGACAGGATCAAATGAAACTTTCTAAACATTGTGGGAAAACTGTGCGTCAGTTTGCTGAAGGACAGAATGTTATGGTTAGAGACTGCCGTTCAAATAATCGTCATTGGATTCCAGCTAAGATTCATTCACAAACAGGACCACTTTCCTACACTATTGATTCAGGATATAATACATTATGGCGTCGTCACGCAGATCAGCTTCGAACAGGAACATGTGAAAAAGACCCAGATCCACAAGTTATACTACCGGGATCAGATATTGTTGTAAGTTCGCCTTCACCTAAATTGTGTAATGATAAAAGTGATGAAGTGAAAAACACCTATTGTATCACAGAAAACTCCAACGAAAACTGTTGATAAACATGTACCACCAGTACGTCGTAATCCTCAGAGGGAAAGACGCCCACCAAAGAAACTTACCTTTTAGGAAATCTGATTACACCGTGCTAAGGGGCATAATAATCTCCTGTGTAATCAGCAAGAACCTAAGGTTCTTAATCACTTCTTAGTTTACATTTCTTGATTTCAGATACGATTGCTAAGTAGCATTGTTCAAAGACATTTAGAAATATTTGTTTCTTGTAGCCAGGAATGACATTACAAACAGTACACTTTGTTAATTTGATGATTCTGTGACAGAACTATGATTATTTCAAAAGACTGTAAATGTTTAATTTCTACGGAACATCATGAGGGATAAACATTTATTATCTTAAAAATAAAAGGGAGGAAATGTTATGTATTAATGACTTTAATCAAAGTAATTATATGATAACCATACAAGTATATGTAGATCCGGTTAAGTCCGTAAACGTTGTTGGTTCTAAAGTTACAAAATACATATGTACATGCGCAGTAATATAGTCTGTAAAATAAAGTAGTTCCAAGATGGCTGAACCACGTGGTTGACGTGTTTTAATTTAACACATACACAACTAACTCGAATGATTCTGCGCCCTCTACCGGCCAAGGCCTATTGAGGGCTTGAATGCTTAGCTCTCTGAAAGCGCGTCAGCGTACCCTGAACCAGGGAACCCAATCAAATTGCTTTATTTACTGATTCTGCGCATAGCCTGCTTCAGGACAGAATACAAATTAAAAACTAACTCGAATGATACTGCGCCCTCTACCTCTTTCATGTTTATATGAAATGTATCCTATTTGATGCAAAAATCCAACAAAAATATTGGGGAGGATATAGGGAGGTAAACTTGAAAAAGAATTCTTTAATCAATTTCAGCTGGAGTCTCTGTTGCTGATAAGTGATTTTAGATTTAAATGAATATTATTAATATAGAATTATTAATATTATTAATGATATTAATACAGTATGTTTATGATTAGGGGATAGAATAAACAGCTTTAAAATTAACAACATAAACAATTCAATTTAAATATACATTCATTTCATTAAAGTATGCGTGTAACTTTCGTCTAACTGAAATGAGAATCGTGATTTTACTTTTTAGAAACAAGACTGAATTAAAGTATAAAATAAAGTTTCATATCAAACAGACAATTAAATATTTTTAATGTAGAAAACTGGTGTAAATGCTTAGTTTTGGTACATAGACAGAAAAATAGCTTCCCAGTACTAGTAGCACATCAAATAAACTCCTAAAATAGGCAGATCTACTTCTCATTCAACAATATATATGTAAACATATTTTGCTGTATCTTTGAGTCCCCAGACATCCGGTCAGATACCAACAGTAATCGCCCGCAGGCAAGTTTCACACCTTTACCAGAGGTGTGAAATTGTAAATCGGGTATAGATAACCCGCCCACTTAATAGTTAATACCACGTGTTGCCGTACGCGTACGGTCGAATTTCTTCCCCAATAAATGATTTTCCCGGCGACCCGAGTCCTGCAAAACATGCGTAGAGTCAATATCCTTCAAATACGTACAGCATAGGACTAAGTAGGACAGGTAGATCGCGTGATTTTCCGCAGGAAGATTATGGCGGTACACAGTCATGGGGCATAAGTATTCGTCACATGTGTTAATTCCTTCTTTGTTTCATATAAAACCGACAATTTTTTAATGCTGGTAATTAAAATCTAGAAATCATACCAAAATTTGTATAAATTAATAGTAGGATAATTACATATTACTAAAATGTATGCATTTTTAATTTATCATGCTTCTTTACGAGTTGGCAGTATTTTTCTCACAGAGTAATTTTGTAAATTCTGAATTCTTTCAGTCTTATGAAATATGTCAAAATATAACTAAAACAGATTCATCCTCCACAGAATTATTATTTTCTAAAAATAAACAAAGAGTAGCCTATACGTATATGTAAATTTCAAAGAAATTTAAAATATAATTTCAATTTTCTTCAT
>BROG01001351.1:0-67571 GCA_030159075.1 Atrina japonica | reverse complement strand
GTATAACAATTTTCCCATAGCCTGGAATATCATCTACATTGATGTTATTGATCCAACATTCACTACGAAATATCATGTCATGTTTTACAATAATAGAAATAAAAGCATCATCATTAAGTTTGTCAGTTAGATTTTTACCAATGTTCCAAGATAAAGTACTAAGTTTCGACTTACGCCCACTCTCGGTGTGTGCCTATCTCAGGTCGAAGTCATTTGACGTGGACACATTATCAGTTGACTCTCTGTGCCCACCCGAATCGTATGTCCTCTGGCATGTCAACGTGTGTGTGCTCCTGGTCTTCATGTTCTTCCTCTCAATATAGTCGCCCATTCACAATGAGCTTGTCCCTCACTAGCTTAACGCCATCACCTCTATCTCTGAAATGTCTCATAACTGGAATCAACCCTTTTCGTTTGTCCTCCATTTCGAACGGTAGCTATTCGTGTATGCCGTACGGTTTCCCTCTTAGTTTGTAGGATCTATCCTTTACCATCATCCTATCCTTATTGTATATAAATCTGGCGACTATCGGTCGATTTCTCCCGGCTGCTGGTTTCCCGACATTTCCAAATTATATCCTGTGCTGAATTCCTAACTCGTGTGACATAAAGGTGCGCAGCTTCATCTCGCAATTTTCATCACTAAGACCCGTAAAAACAAGATTTTTCTTCATAGATCGCCATTGTAATTCTGTGATTGTCGATTTCATGTCGTTCCGATATCTACGTTCATTGTCTAAACTTTTACACATAGATTCGATCATTCGTTCATGTTTTTTGATCTCATGGGATAGCTTGTTAATACACTCGCTTGGTTCCGCCCCTCTTGTTACCTTGTTCGTTTTGATATCGTCCACCTTTTTTGTCAGAATTTCTATCGACCTTACGTGTTCCAAACTTGTACTTGTCAATGTCTCCACACGATCTTTGAGCAGCGTAACGTCAATGTCCAAACGTGATATCCTCTCCTCTATTACGTCCAGCTTAGAAAGTCTGTTCAATACAGCATCCAATTCACGACTGTTCTCCTCTACGAGTTTATGAATATCACTATGGCCTTTGCTTGCCGTAGCTTTAGGTGTAGATGTGGTAATCTGAATGTTATTATCATTCACTAAAGTAATTTTTGCTCCAGTTGGCTGCCGTACAATACATTACTCGCAGCATGTAAAATATTACTGATATAATATGAACTGTTATCGTCGCTTTCATTGTTATTTTCAACACTGGAATCTGAATTTTTCTTCCTCCTTTTTCTCGATTTCCTAGGCATGATCCTTCACAACTATTACATGAACGTTTCCAAAATAAATGTGGTAATCAACTGATAACTATCAATATATCCAAAATAAATATAAATTACACGAAATTTGAAATAAACTTTTGGTGACAAAGGATCGACCAAAAACACGTCTGTACTACTCGAAGACTACTCACTCACTAAAGCGGTGTGTTCAAGTTACTTTTAATGATACTGAAATTGTCAATACAGGTTTTTAGAATTACATTCCGGGCAGTTATTGTAATATTTAACATATTTTACAGAAATCCATTCCTAATACAGGGAAGAGAAACAATAAAACAGCCTCTCATATTGTCCAATTCATATGTAGAAAAACTGATTTTTATCGATGTTAACTTGAATTATGACTTAACGTAATGTTCTTACAATTCATATATAGTATCCATATTTGACTGTCATTCTAATTCTTCCTTAAATATCCAAGTATTTTAGAAAACACATTTTGCCAGTTTACTTGCGGAAGGTCGGTGGTCTTTACCCGGGTAACCGGGGTTTCTCCCCCACCAATAAAAAAAACTGGACGCCATCATATGACTGAAAGATTGTTGAGTATTGCGTAAAACAAAACAAAAATAAATAAATAAATAAAATAAATAGAAAACACAAAGCGGAGCATACATCCAAACTCCACATGGCATCCATATCGAACTGTAACAGCACCTATTCCTATCCATTTCCAACTTAGACGGCGTTTCATCAACTTACTTTCTAAAATAATGTAATCTTTATACTGATCTTAGAAAATTAGATCTCCTTTCGATTTGTAGCTAGAACTATAGTATATATCAAAATTGTATTTACTTAACATTAAGAGATATAGATAGAAGCACCTGTGATTTCATTTTATTGTAATTGATATTAAGAAGTTTCTGTTTGACTTAAAATAATTTATTTAAGATCATTATATATAGATTTACTTATATCAAAAACCTATATATTTACAAATCTATTTACTGAAAATATAATTTACATTTTGTTGTACATAAATCATAATTATTTACATTTTATAAAGTGCTACCCCATATATCATTATTCAAAGTATATTTTGTAAATAAAATATATTTCGCCTTTATTTTATCGTTTGTCTTTATCTGTCGAGCACATCCTTGTACGAACAAGGTCAGAGCGGGCCCCTGCTGATATTGATTGTGACCCTCAAACCCCCCTTAAATTTTGACGATCACTATTGATATTGGTTGCGACCCTCAACAATACCACACATATAAGATGGAGGGGCGGGGTAACCTTTTGATTGCCATACGGATGATTATACTCACATTTCGCATATGTCAAGCTGCACGTGGAAATTGGTTTATTCCTCACTGGATTATCTCTTATGTGTTGTGACTAGTAGAAACGATTACTGTAGTCTGTGTAATTTAGTGTTATGCTTCATTACCTAAAATTTAAAACTCTATGTCAAGAAAGGGTTCACAAGACTCTGCACCGCCATGTTATATGGATGTTACTATATTAATAGAATTATTTTCAGAATTCTTTTGGAACGCTGTAATTTACATATGTTTGCGATATATGGTAATTCGAAATGTTAATGGTGACCCACGATCGAGAAGCAATATGACGAGCAAAACAAAACGTCCAATATTTTTGGTCTTATAGTTGATAGTAAATGTGTACTATGCACTTGATAGTAAACTAACTTTCATTCCTCATATCAATTCACTTAGTGAAATGTTGAGTTGCGTTTTCGTTGGCGGTTGTTGAGACGTCTGTACCAATTGTGACGAGGATACACTCCTCACGTGTTTCATTGGACTTGACTGTGGACTCACGGCGGGTGTGACCGGTCGACAGGGATTGCTCACTCCTCCATGGCAACTGATCCCACCTCTTGGTTTCCAGAAGTCCGTGTTTGTCCATTTTTACCGGATTTGTATCTATGTCCTGGACATTCTATTGATTTATACTTTGGTTTCTGAAATATTTTATATCTTTAAAAATGAAATGTATTAAAGCTTTGGACATTCGTTCAAAACTTGATTGTGGATGCATTGATTGTGTATGGCTCTGCTAGAGCTTCTTAACTTAAAATGTTAAGTACAGTTCATCATCAAGGCTTACGATTAGCTCTTGATGCATTTAGAAACACACCGGTAAAAGTGTATATGCAGAGGCAGGAGAAATACCTCTTGAAAACCGTAGAATAAAACGGTATGTATATATACATACATACATACATACATACAAACATACATACAAACATACATTACAGTTTATTACTAAACTAGTCTGGTCCTTCAAATCCAACATGAAATAAATATGACAGTCAAACCAACAAATTCGCGCTTTTGGTTATCAGAATTAAAGAACACGATGAAGACTGTGACTTGTTTCTTTACAACAAATCGGACAAAACTCCATATTTGTTCCACCATGAATTTATCCAAACCAGTCGTTTATTTGACACGAACTGGCGATAAAAAAATTGGAAACAAACCATACTGAATATAAAAATTCTCCGATACCAAAGTAGAAATCGACAGGATGCCCAGGACATAGATACAAATCTGGTAACACATTTAACATTTTTTTCAGTTATCTAATGACCACCGGAGAAAACCTTGACCGAAGTACCAGACAATAATAAAAATCCAATGAGAAATTTACATATTCACTCTATCCACAAAATACTGAGACATAATTGAATTCTTCGAGTAAATCATGCTTTTGTTTTATAAGGCTAATCAATGAGTTTTGCAAAATTTGTGTTTGTTTGTTTATTCTTGTTCAACGTCCTACTTAAAAATTTTTCACTCATATGGAGACGTCACCAAATTCCAATGAAGGACTTCAAATTTTGACCTATGCTCTAAACTTACGGCCAGAGCGGATTCCTCAATGTGTCGACACCTACTGTGACACGGGACCTCGGTTTTAACTGTCTCAGTCCGAAGGAAAACAACCTGTCGGCCACTGGACTCGAACTCATTACCTTATGATCAAGAGTCAAGCGCGCTACCGACTGAGCCAGGCCGGCTCTGCAAAATTTAATGTCGATCATCTTCTACTGCTAAAATAATTGGAGGTGGTCACATTATCATATAACGATATCATTTCGAATTTTTGATATTGTAATTTAATTAATACATTGTAGGACATAATATATCCAGATATATCAATGATCAAGCAGCCAGTTAGATCTCTATTCCAATGGAAATATTATTGAATTCATTGTTATAATGTTTTGAAATTAAAATTGATAAAATGAACGTAAGTATTTGTTATTCAAAGAAGAACCACCGGAATGTATACCATGTGAATCTAGATTAACAATTAAACACATTTTAAACTTACTCGTGTGAAATATTACTCCGAGACAGATCTTAATAGTGCTTTTAACAATGTCGCTGGCGACATCATTTTAGAATATCAAAAAGATATTGGTTTATTTTCAAAATTTGAACTGTCTAAATAGTATTTTATTGTTAATATACAAACATATTGTCTTTTACAAAAATTTAAGTGTTCAGAATTTTTATAAGGATAATATACTCATTGTTTTTACAAAAAAAAAGGAAAATAATCTGTGCATCGCCACGACTTAACTGAAATATCGTTGAAAGTGGTGTAAAACAACAATAAACAAACAAACAACAATATTTATTGATATGGTATCAAAACTATTAGAAATTAAAACGAAAGTTAATTACTAGAATTCAATTGTATCTAAATATAGGCCGGAATGTCCAGGAAACGGATATATTCCGAGGGCGCCTTACACATGGCGATAGGGGACGTAAAAACTAATCACCCAAACACGTACAAAGCCTCTGACGAACACAACGACCCTAGGTCAACAATTTATGCCCACACAAAAAGACTTCCACACACGGACAGAGATAAGTCCGCCCAGAATGATGGCAGATGAGGAAGAGAGATATTTGATTGAAACGTCCGTTATGTTGGCGATCGTGGATTCCCAATATCCAGAAAAATGTTGAAAGTTAAGGTTTTTGCATTACCTTTACTACACACTTAAACACGAAATTAAAGATCAATAAAACATATAATATGCTCCTTTAAGACAACCTGTTTTAAGTAAAATACGATGTTTGACCTATGTTTACTATTACCTCAAATGACACTTGACTCGCCGTTAAATCAATAGCTATCAATATCCAAATTGATCTCTTAGATTTAACCCTAGCTTTATGTCTAGAGCGCAGAAATTAGCATGACATTAGACTGCTTCCGTCTGTGGTAACTCGTGGATTTAAAATTAGAACTAAAAGACATGGTACGTGGACGTACAGTTTACTACATTGATTAAAGCTACACTGCATGGCTTCGGAAATGGACATGGTAATACTTTCGTTGGAGATATATTATGTCCGTGTTTGTGAAATATCAAAGTTAATATTTCTGAAAATCTATAAATTCATTATTTTGTGAAAACCATTTATCTCGCGTTTAATATGGTTTCCTATAAAATGTCCATGCTACATCAGATTTTCCCTCAAACTGGTCTATTTTTAATTCATGCTGCAGTAATATGTGACATTTACATATATTATATACCGGTGATTGACTTCCCATGATGATTGTTATGAATTTGTTCTTAAAGATACAATAAAAATGCATGTCAATGTATATTTCAAACAGTAAGTTCCACTCTTATGTATATAGTGTATTGCATTAAAATAACAAGTTTTTTTGTTTATTGTTTAACGTCCCACTCAAGAATCTATCACTCATATGGAGACGTCATCAAATGACTTCAAAAGGCTTCAAATTTTGGCCTATGCTCGGCACTCACGGCCACTGAACAGTGAGAGTTCTTTAACGTGCCGACACCTACTGTGACGTGGGACCTCGGATTTTACGGTCTCATCCGAAGGACAGGATACCGACCAACCGCCGGTTGGACACGAACTCACGATCAAGATCCGAACGAGCTACCGACTAAGCCAAACCGGCTCAAAATTACAAGTACACAGGTTCAATCAAAGAAACCTATTTTAAGACAAAGATCTAACTATGAGAAATTATCCCGTACACCGAGTTTCATTTTCAATCTTACCTTCAGTCAGGTAATAAAAGTTATATTATAGATTAATTTGATACATTATAACTTTGGTATTATGTTTATAATAGATTATGTATATTTTTTTATTATCATACTGTTGATTTAATTTACTTTGCTATCAATAACTGAGTAATTGGTAATGAAAAATTAATATCTTGTTGCACAGATGTGTTCCTTTGATACAAAAGAAATAAAACTGCAAAGAGAAGTGGTTACAATACCAGCAGTAGTTAGGAAAGCATATCATGTATCAAAACATATACATCATTCTGCAAAAGAGACTTATTTTACACCTGTGTCAAAATCAACACTTTACAATATTTTGAGGTCATGTCCAGCCTCCATAATAACAAGTCCGAGAGGAATTGATAATTTTGCAGCTGATGGTGCGGCAGAATATGACACTTTTGCAGTTTATTTTCTGATTTTGATTTATACGCTACACTCAACAATTTTCAATTATATGATAGCCGCCAGAGGAGAGATCCTGGCTACAGTGTATCAGGGAAGAAACCACCGGCCTTCCGTGAGTAAACTGGCAAACTTTCTCACAAAAATCATCAGCTTAGGTTTCAGCGGGACTCGGAACTTAATTTCAGTAATTCATTTTGTGACATTAATGTAGAGAAAGGTAATGAATTATAGAGACTGCAAAAAGATTTTCAACAGTTATTTGAAAACTTTTTAATTCTAAATTGCATATGCAGGGGGGAGCAGTATTGGGGGACTGCATAGGTTATACGTTCAATGATCCTAGTAACCCTAATGTACAAAGAATATGCGAACATGACAACCAGATAATATGTGGTAGATGTGACCATTTTCACAACTGCAGTTGAAGTCATACTTATCGATTGAGAAAAAGGTTTTTGAACATTATGAATTTTATGCATCGTTTCTATTTCAATCTTGACTTCTGGTTGTAAAAATACATTTTCATAAGTTTTTTTAATAAGATGTGATGTGTAGTAGAAAATAGTATTAAGCATTGAAAAGAACATATTGCGCACTGATGTTCCTGCCGATGTCCTATCGTGATTGGTATGACCAACAAGGAATCAATATTATAAACATAATACCAAAGTAATAATGCTCATGACGATCGTTTCTGTGAGTTTTTATTCATAAGGCCAAATAATAAATCTTAAGTGCATGGGCAAATCCGTCCAAGATTAACCACTGTAAAACGATGACTCTAAGCTTTTGGAGAATTTAGAATTTAAATGGTGTTATCAGTGCGAAATATTACTTTATTATAAGATTATCAGCTGGTACTGAAATACAAGGTACTAGGTTTTATATATATCCTTGGGGACTCGAACGGTCCATCAGTAGTGACAACGACCAAGGTTATTAAAATTATAAACATAATACCAAAGTTTTAATGCTCAAGACGATCGTTTCCGTCAATTAGGCCGAATCGGTTTAAAATAGATTTCCTAAAGTGAAAGTGGTATCATACAATGTCAAATAATAAACTGGCAAATCAATGCCTGTATATTTAGAGACCCGTATAATAACTCAAAGAGCATAACTCAAAGAGCAAAGTAGGACATCATTATATTCTGGATTAGCAGTTTATCACCTCTATGATCAGGAATATTAATATCATGAAGTAATAGGTTCCAGATTTGAAAATTAGATTACAGGAAAGTGATGACACATGATATATTACTGAAGGTCACTTGTAGTTTAATTGACTGTCCATTTTACGAATAAAAGTCACATGACCAAATTGTGGCTTCTGATTTGTCAAGTTTTTAAACGTAAATATCTTACGAACCGCTTGAACCATCCTTACCACACTTCACATGGATATTACAGAGGGTCAGTTTAAGTGTATCTGACAGGTCCGTTTTCCGACAAACCAAGGCTTTCTGACTGGTCGAAATTTCAAACTGTTTGATTTTGATGAATCTGGAATTTATAGGTTAAAAGGATTGCGATTTCAATGGTATGGGTTTCGTTGCCGTCTATGGCTTCTGATTGGTTGATATTTTACATTGCCCGATTTCGATGAAATGTGGAATTAATAGGTATTAAGGGATTGCGATTTCAATTGTAGGGGTTTTTTGGTTGTCTATGGCAAACCGAGGCTTCTGATTGGTCGAAATTTCAAAATTGTCTTATTTTGATGAAATTTGGAATTTATAGGTATCAAGGGATTGCAATTTAATTCATACGAGTTTCGTTGCCATGTATGGCAAACAGAGGCTTCTGATTGGTTGAAATTTAAACATTGTACCGGGGGATTGTGATTTCAATGGTATGGATTTCATTGTCGTCTGTAGCAAACTGGGGCTTCTGATTGGTCAGAATTTAAATGTTCGATTTTTATGAAATTTGGAATTTATGGGTATCAAGGGATTTCAGTGGTATTGGTTTTGTTGCTGTCTATGGCAAGCCGGACATTATGATTGGTCAAAATGTCAACATTGTCTGATTTTGATGAAATTTGGTATCAGCGATTGTGATTTCAGCCTTATGGCTTTTATTCCTCAAAAACAGTTGCAGTTCTGTGTGTAATTAATGCTTGTTGATTTCAACACGACTTGTTCCAATGTTTGGGGGACATCATGTATCAGATCCCTGTTACAATTAGCCCTTGTTTTTAAATATCTTCACTTTGTGTTTCATGGATCACAAGCAGATCAAGAGATATACGTCTATCTACACAATTAAAGAATCAAATTCCGGTGATTTAAAGGTCTCGTGACTACAAAACTATCTTTAGTGTCATAAAAAGACCACAAACCGACGACAAAACTTGAAATCTGAATCCTTTTTTTTTTAATAATGAGATCTATCGAAAACTAATTCTGTTGATTTAAAGGTTTCGTGATTACAAAAACATCTTTAGTGTAATAAAAAGAACACAAACCGACGACAAAAACTTGAAATCTGAATCCGTTTTTTTTTTCTCCCAAAAATGAGATCTATCCAAAGCTTTATTTGAGCTCGCCTATGAAGATATCAGATAAAGAGTATTAACAATACCAAAGTTTAGTTTTACAAAACAGGCCAAAAGGAATACCCAAGACGATCGTTTCTTTCGATAAGATTTCATCAGTTGAGATCGAATTTAACAAAAATGTATATACCTGGAAAAAATAGTAGCATCATACAAGGTCATATAATAAACCTATTTTTTTTGCCAAATCGGTCTATGAGTACCCACTGTAAAATAGGTATCTTAGCTTTTGACAATTTTTATACAGTTTATTAAATAATCTGAAACATTAGCAGGATATGTTTTCTTATAACATATATATTGTTATATCAGATGATAAATTTCTGACATTTAATTAAGTTATCTCCCGTCTCAAATGTAGTAATATAATTGGTATTTTTACTTGAGAACCGTTAAGAACCTTACTTATAACATCGATAATTTATTTGTATTGACGTGTAGCAAATAATATTGAATTACATATACATGTATTTACTTAATTATATGTTAATCGAAATTAGAGCAAAAAGTATCCACCAGTATTGTTTTAGTTTGCAATACACTTTTAATTTGTCATTTTAACGTTGAGGTTAATTTTCATTTTGAAAAAAATGAAGATTAGGAAACACTCCCGAATCATTCCACGTCGTCCGATATATCTGTTAAATGTTATTCATGGAACTCATCTCGTAATTCCGTTACAAAATCAACTCCGTAGTACGTCATAGTGGACATACATTGTAAAACGTTGGTACGATTCAAAACGGTTTTATGCTTATTTTTTGGCGGATTTAAATTTGTTTTAAAGTTGATGTGTTAGCTTAAAGAAGATAAGATTTCAAGAGAGAAAATATCTAACAATCACATTATTTTATTCAGGTAAAGTAAAATGATACTATATTTTGTGTCTTATTATAATTGATTTACACCAGATATTACCTTACTATAACATGTTTCTCCAAGATGGACTCGCGACTTTTTTTTACCGCTATCGAATACAAAGTACCTTTATAATAATTTAAAGAACATATTCCATTTGGAAGTAAAACAAAATCCCGCGGGGCTTGACACTGCGCAGACAAGAGGTGAACGTATAATGTATGCAAACTTCAGGTCTTAAGCATCTTTTAAAACTCTTAAAATTTAACTTTTAAATAATGACCTCTCGGTATAAAAATAAATATAAAAACTTCAGATACCAAAGTGTAAATCAATAGAACGTCCAGGACACAGAGACAAATCCGATAAAAAATGGACAAACACGGACCTCTGGAAACCAAGAGGTGGGATCAGGTGCCATGGAGGAGTAAGCATCCCCTGTCGACCGGTCACACCCGCCGTGAGTCCACAGTCAAGTCCAGTGAAACACGTGAGGAGTGTATCCTCGCCATATTTGGTACAGACGTCTCAACAACTGCCAACGAAAAGGCAACTCAACATTTCACTTAGTGAAACAGAGTAGTCGCAGACAAGACTATTATACCGACCGTAAAACTTGCGGAACGTTGACATTAAACGCGGTTTTCGATATCCCTGTGTCAATAATTTGTCAGTGAGTAGTTTACCTCTGTATATCAAATCTTCATATGTTGTGCACGCCCTGGCATATCGGATCATTTGTGAAATATATACTCCATATGCGGGTGACTGAGGGATATTACTACCTAAATGTGGAAAATTGACGATGGGAAAGCCGAAATCGTCGCGTTTATCGTATAGCTTCGTTGCTAATTTCCCGTCTGTGTTTTTATATTAAGTAAAATGTCTAAGTAAGAAGCGTGTGTGCTTGATTCTGTTGTATCTTTAATTTCTAGTTCGCTGGGATATATCGCATTGACATATGTATGAAAATTGTCATTATTAATTGACAAAACGTCGTCGATATATCTAAATGTCAAATTAAAAGACACCGCTAGCTTCTTCTTCTTTTGATTCAGCAGTTTCTGAATGAAGTCTGCTTCGTATGAATAAAGGAACAGGTCGGCCAATAAAGGAGCACAATTGGTTCCCATGGGAATGCCGACAGTTTGTTGAAAGACCACGTCTCCGAACATTACAAATATATTGTCTATTAGAAATTCCAGCATGTTTTTTATATCAACTTCAGTATATTTATGTGTAGAATCAGAGTGGGGTTTGACAAAATAAGTATCCTGATAGCCAATAACTAGGTATTTAAATTTTCGGGTACCACCTTTAGTGAAAACGCAGTTGTCTATGATGCTGAAAAGTCTTTCTTTTAATTTTTTATGTGGAATAGTAGTGTAAAGAGTAGAGAAGTCATAAGTTTTGATACTGTGAATTCGAGAAAAATCTGTCTTTGTAAACAACATCAAAACAATATGATGACAATTTAATATGTCTGGTGAAAGGTAAATGGAGACAAAAGATGACTATGACTTATAATCAAACAAAACCAAATACTGCAAACAATAGTACTTATACATACTGCGGTGACAAAATAAACGTATTTCATGAACAAAAGTCAGAAATTTTATTACGCCTTGAAATACTGATTAGAAGCCAGTCAGGTATCTAATTACATCAATATGATTATATGTTGATAACTTATCGTAACCCTAATATATCAAATGGAGATGTCTAATTCACTCACCGTAAGGTTGAATGTTTTGTTAATGATCAAGTTCTCTGGTTTCACATCAAGATCAAATAAATAAAAAGACTCGATCATGTTTTTTTCATGTGATTTTATAGGTTCTGACAAGAATTCTTCACTTATCTGAAATCATCACCAGCTATAGGTGAATAACCCCAGGTTTTGATCCATGCTATGGACGGACCTCTATACAGTAAGGGAAGTTAAAAGTGTAACGCATGACGTGGTACTTGACTTCGGTTTTAAAGCCACATTCCGGGGAGTAATGTCCATAAATAAACTTTTCTGTACTCTCTGAATGCGTATTCGCATGAACTTTCGTCATATTTTCAAAGTCCTATTCCAACTAATTAGTTAATTAATCGTGGAAAACCCATAACATTAATCTACTTAAGCGTATTCGTTTCACTGTCCAGGACAATCCAGACAAGTATAACAGAATTAAATGCTCTGGAACCCTGTCCTGGGCAAGCAATATAGCCATAAACGTACGTGAATAATGAAAATTTTATCGACATCTTTGAAGTAACTACTTCCTGCCCTGGTACATTCGATTGTAAAATGTTCTGAAACTGCCGGAACAGTACTCTCGCGGTAATTAGAGCACACCCTTTATACCACTCGTTCCAGGGTATATTTAAGAATCCCTACGGAGTTCCCCTAATAACTTCATTAATACATCGAATTTTTATTTATTTTGTTTTCATTTTCGTCGGTTAGGAGTGGTTTTCTAATGACTGTCAAATTACAGTAAACTCCCCGTGACTTTAATGCTAATCCAGTAGACCAATCGCTTTCACTTTATACATTGAGATGTGTCCTACAATCAGTTTCACTTTTACTTAACGATACTTAACATTGTAGAGAAGTATTACTTTGTACTAAATATATGTCCTACAATCAGTTTCACTTTTACTTAACATTACTTAACATTGTAGACAAGAATTACTTTGTACTTAGTATATGTATTAGCGTTCATATTGAGCATTTTTGTTGATCTATAAAATCTTATTATAAAAAAATCCCCGTGTAGTGAGTAGATCGAATGACGTTCCGTGAACTAACACCATGAATCAAATATACTTATTTCAATAAGCCGATATTTGTAATAAAGTAACACATGTTACCTGGTGAAGCATGATGTTATTGATGAAACAATACATGACCAACCTGTGAAGCATTCTGATATTTTTGACACATCAATACAGGTACACCACCTGTGAAGCATTCCGATATTATTGACACATCAAAACAGGTACACCACCTGTGAAGCATTCCGATATTATTGACACACCACCTGTGAAGCATCCTGATATTATTGACACATCAATACAGGTACACCACCTGTGAAGCATTCTGATATTATTGACACACCACCTGTGAAGCATTCTGATATTATTGACACATCAATACGGTACACCACCTATGAAGCATTCTGATATTATTGACACATCAATACAGGAACACCACCTGTGAAGCATTCCGATATTATTGACACACCACCTGTGAAGCATTCTGATATTATTGACACATCAATACAGGTACACCACCTGTGAAGCATTCTGATATTATTTACAGACCACCTGTGAAGCATTCTGATATTATTGACACATCAATACAGGTACACCACCTGTTAAGCATTCTGATATTATTGACACATCAAAACAGGTACACCACCTGTAAAGCATTCCGATATTATTGACACACCACCTGTGGAGCATTCTGATATTATTGACACATCAATACAGGTGCACCACCTGTGAAGCATTCTGATATTATTGACATGTCAATACGGGTACACCACCTGTGAAGCATTCTAATATTATTGATACATCAATACGGTTACACCACCTGTGAAGCATTCTGATATTATTGATACATCAATACGGTTACACCACCTGTGAAGCATTCTGATATTATTGATACATCAATACAGGTACACCACCTGTGAAGCATTCTGATATTATTGACAGATCAAAACAGGTACACCACCTGTGAAGCATTCCGATAGTATTGACACACCACCTGTGAAGCATTCTGATGTTATTGACACACCACCTATGAAGCATTCTGATATCATTGACACATCAATACAGGTACACAACCTGTAAAGCATTCTGATTTATTGATACATCAATACACCACCTGTGAAGAATTCTGATATTATTGACACATCAATACGGGTACACCACCTGTTAAGCATTCTGATATTATTTACACACCACCTGTGAAGCATTCCGATATTATTTACACACCACCTGTTAAGCATTCTTATATTATTAACACATCAATACGGGTACACCACCTGTGAAGCATTCTGTTATTATTGACACATCAAAACAGGTACACCACCTGTGAAACATTCCGATATTATTTACACACCACCTGTTAAGCATTCTGATATTATTAACACATCAATACGGGTACATCATCCGTGAAGCATTCTGATATTATTGATACGTCAATACAGGTATACGACCTGTGAAGCATTCTGATGTTATTGATACATCAATACACCACCTGTGAAGCATTCTGATGTTATTGATACGTCAATACACCACCTGTGAAGCATTCTGATGTTATTGATACATCAATACACCACCTGTGAAGAATTCTGATATTATTGACACATCAATACGGGTACACCACCTGTTAAGCATTCTGATATTATTTACACACCACCTGTGAAGCATTCCGATATTATTTACACACCACCTGTTAAGCATTCTTATATTATTAACACATCAATACGGGTACACCACCTGTGAAGCATTCTGATATTATTGACACATCAAAACAGGTACACCACCTGTGAAGCATTCCGATATTATTTACACACCACCTGTTAAGCATTCTGATATTATTAACACATCAATACGGGTACATCATCCGTGAAGAATTCCGATATTATTGATACGTCAATACAGGTACACCACCTGTGAAGCATTCTGATATTATTGATACGTCAATACAGGTATACCACCTGTGAAGCATTCTGATGTTATTGATACATCAATACACCACCTGTGAAGCATTCTGATGTTATTGATACGTCAATACACCACCTGTGAAGCATTCTGATGTTATTGATACATCAATACACCACTTGTGAAGCATTCTGATGTTATTGATCCGTCAATACACCACCTGTGAAGCATTTTGATGTTATTGATACATCAATACACCACCTGTGAAGCATTCCGATATTTATTTGTTATCTGTAAATGTTGTCTATATAACTGAAAAATTGTTGAAAGTGGCGTAAAACAAAAACTAACTAACTAAATTTGTTGTTCATCGAAAGTTTAAGTGAAAAGGAAGCAATTATGAACCTTTCCTAAAAACTTTACCCGCCAGTCAGATGCACGCAAAACCATTTGTACTGGGAAAATTTTATCAATTTATAGAACATCTTGAGTGGAAAATGAAAATTTATAAATTTTTAGAACTCATCAATCCTATAACACCGTCGAAACCCCCATAAAATTCGTTGCACGTGTTCTAAAAAATTGTCTTCAAACTAAAACTGAAGAAGTACCAATCAATAATCAAAACTCGAGTCCATTATAACACGAAGAATTAGATGTGCAAATGGCCTCAACATGAAGAACAATTACGAATCCCAAACGGGATAAGACCAGGTGTCCGGACGGAGTCAGCGTCTTCTGCTGGCATGATACACCCGTCGCAAATGTTCCATGGAAACCTTTCTAGTTCGATGAAATTTTACCACATCCATAAAAAGAATGTTCTCTTAAGTAAAATGATCAGCCTATTCTGGCTATATCATAGACCCTTTCAGTTCAACTGCGGTCCTGTAACTTTGAGTGCCAAAATGATACAGATTCCCGGAAAATGACAATCAGCTTCCATTGAAAGTCATAGGACCGCAGTTGAAGTGAAAGAGTCTATTGCACTTAGAGTAATTAGTTATATTGTATTTTCACCCCCTAATTATTTTGAAAGAACACGAATTAAACCGACGACAAAAACATGAAATCTGAATCCATTTTTTTTTCTTCAAAAAATATGAGATCTATCCAAAGGTAATATATATATCACGACAACTTTTGCTCTGGATAGGTTTGAGAGACAGTCACTGCAAATTACCATTATATTAGATATGTAGATATTGTTTACGCTGAAAAGTGTATAGCTAAATTATATACACACGTTGTATTAGAGCTCGCCTATGAAGATATCAGATAAAGATTATTAACAATACCAAAGTTTAGTTTTACAAAACAGGCCAAAACGAATACTCAAGACGATCATTTCTTTCAATCAGATTCCATCAGTTGAGATCGAATTTAACAAAAATGTATATACCTAGAAGAAAAAGTGGCATCATACAAGGTCAAATAATAAATCTAAATGTATTGTAAATTCCGTCTAAGAGTACTGTAAAATGGGTATCTTAGCCTTTTAGAAGTTTTATATAGTTAATTAAATAATCTAATACATTCGCAAGATATGTTCTATACTCTATAAGATGTATGTTTTTATATCAGAATGTAACAAATTTCTGATATTTAATTATCGGCTGCTATAACAACGTCTTTGATATCTACGAGTATCTGTATCATTTTGCCACTCAAAGTGATAGAACCGCAGTTAAAGTGAAATGGTCTATTGCACTTCAGAGTAATCAATTATATTTTAATTCTAGTGTTCGATCCATATGCCACATCTGTACCTTTAATTAGAAAATCAATAGAATAGTGTTTGTTTGATATTATTCAACAATAAATTCAGTGGGAATTACATAGGCTTGCTATATATATATATATATATATATATATATATATATATATATATATCAAAATAAAAGGATCTCGTCTGTTGGGCTGGAAAGTCTCGTTTATATTCATTTCCGGTCTACTATGACCTCCGGGCACCAGATAATCAATTCCCCTCTGTTTTGCCTACAGCCGAACAATTTATTTTTTATGATCAGAGATATATATAGTTTAAAATATGTTACTTAACCACTTTAATTAATTTCCCCAAAGTTATGATCAATCGATGTCAAGAATTGTATTTAATACAAGTTTTTCAATACAATTTATTTACTTGAAATTCTTACTGTATCACAGAGGAAAGGGAAAGTCCCGAGAAAATCGGAAGTCGTAGACGGATTCTATAGTGCGAAGTGGAAAAAACCCGAGCATAAAATTGATTTCAGTTTTGGCAGAATAATCCAATTTTCAGTACTTTTAACTGCAATTACTCGTTATAAAAGCAATCCTTAGTGAAATAGTAAGTTTATTAAATACTTTGTCGTCGAATCAGACCTTGATACATTGGATGCTTCGGAGTAGACAACTGTATCCATGGCGGCCGACATATCCGGGGAAGTTTCACTACTACGGGACATAACCCATACAGTCAAAATTAACATGGACGAAATGCAAACTCGTTTCTGCGAGTGAGTGTAGCTTGCACAGATGTAACTTTGGTATTATTTTGAAGAAGAAGGTTCGGGCTATTATTATCCGAATGATACAGATCAGTATAAATATTTATTTTCATTATTTTATATTTAGTTTAACAACGTGATGTTACTTTGTTACTGCCCGGAAGTTGTTTTTCTCGCAATCTCTCGGTGGTCACGTGCCGAGACTTTCCGGCCCTATTGAAGGGCCCTATTTTTTTTACCGCGTTACCTACCTTGATTTTGATAAGAGTCATATTCACGAATGGGTGGAATGGAAACCCTTGTAGTAAACCTAAACTTAAAATAAAGTAAATACTGAAATATTAAGTATTACAATTAATCATGATGATATCTTTCTAAATGTATCATCAAATCACATTCAATTGTCTTATTTTTCTCTTTTTTTACTTTGTAAATAATCACGATTCATGAACAGTTAGCAACTCCAAAGAATCTGTTCGAAAAGGCTCTAATGTCACATTCCTGATAGAAATAACTGTTTTACACACAATCAACAGCGTCCCAGATTCAAAGAGAGTAGAGAGTCGGAATTTTGGAGTGGAATCGAGATATCATGTTAATTTATACTAATTTGATGCACTTCTGATGTTTGAAAATCAACAATACATTATCAGAGGCAACGAAATGATTTATAAAATTAAATATACATGTAGATTTGCTAGACAGGCAAGTGGCGATCGGCATTTTTGACACCAAGCTCAGCGAGGTCGCGACGTCGGTGTTGTAATGACGCGCGTTGAAAATGGTTGTTAATGAACTTATAATTGTTCAGTTCTTTTAATGGAGAGTAAAAGTAATAGAAATTCATAAATAAACAATGTTTTATTTTCAGTAAATGTTTATGTTGCTGTGCTGTTGTTTTATCACATCCATTCTGAAATATAGTCAAAAGCAAATTAAAATACACGGTGGTCCACCAATGTTTCTTCCGAGCACCGGAATAGTCGAAACTAACTAACTCGGTGACTTGTCCATGTGAAGCATCTACATTTTACTATACTCTTATCTTTGGGAGGTCCTGCGCTTGATCTGGTCTGAATATAAAGTTTCAGTTATAGAAATGTTAACGACGTTAACATAATTTAGGTGTTTTAACTTGGTCGAGCATTGTTACAGTGACTCCGTGGCCATATAGGTCACCCCCGACATCATAGGTTGTTGCCTATGTAAGGACATTTAGATCTATATAAAAGCTGTCAGTCCAATAATATAAGCCTTAGTCAGTAGAATGGTTTGCTTTGTACTTTTTTTTTTTTGTCGGTTGCTGCTGAACCTTATTGACCCGGCCTGGCTCGAGTCCCGCCGGCGACAGGTTGGTTTCCTGTCTTTCGGATGAGACAGTAAAATCTGGAGGTCCCGTGTTACAGTAGGTGTCGGCACGTTAAAGAACCCTCACTGCTCAATGGCCGTAAGTGCCGAGCATAGGCCAACATTTGAAACCCTTCATCGGCATTTGGTGACGTCTCTCTTGAGTGGGACGTTAAACAACAATAAACAAACAAATAAACAAATCGAACGCTTATTTTTTAAAATTGCAAAAGCTGTGTGCGGAGGGTGAGCCAGATATTTTTCCGGACAATAACTGTAAATGTTTCAATTTGAGTATTTTGACAGGCAAACGAAACACTAAGTTAGCAAATAACAAACGAGGCCTTGTTACCTGCCTCGATATATAAACAATAAATCTACCACTAGTGGGTAGTAGGCTATATATTTCGGCCTATAGCAATGTTACTTTAGAATTTTATCAAAAGGGTGGAGGGGTTCTGGAATCAAAATATCCGGTAAAACGGCGAACGTAGAATGTTCCCAGCGAACGAGGCGTCGACAATTTGGTAGCTTTGTATATTATTTTCGATCGATGAAAAAAGCGACTTACAGAATCTTGTAGCAATGAGTTGTAAACATTTAAACATTACAAACAACACGAAGCACACAAATACAGTAGTACAGAATTATATTCCTTACCCAGGATGGGTTCGAATAACAAAACATATTCTGATGGGATTTTGCGGACTGGTGGTTTCCTCTGTGCCATTAATTTTTGTAAGTCGCATTTTTATTGGTTGAATATTACACATCTACGAGAGGTCACCCGCACGTGACCCCATAGCTGATTGTGTTAGATCCTCAACGCGACACATCAGAAAACGGGAGCGGTGAGAGATCGATTTTTAATTAGATTGGTGTCATTACCCACACACCCATTGTTCTTAGTCAACGTTACGGGTATAAATTTATGACACATCACCCAAAGCTTTTGATATTTCCATATAAGTAAAAATCCTTGGCGGGGTGTAAAAAGAATGAAATAAAAACATAAGTGGTTACCTGTCTCTATTATGGTTCTAATGCAGCATGCAAATTTGTGGATATATTTGGGCTGCTTCCAAAATCAACTTGTTTCAATGTACCCGGGAAAAGTCCACCGACCTGTTATAAATAAACTGGAAAACTTTCTTACAAAGCCAGCTAAGTTTCCAGCAGGACTCAAATGTAACAAACATAGACAATATATTTGATTGACACGTGACTATTGAATATAAACTTTTTATTAATGAAACACAGAAACCACTGTTTATAACTAATTTTGCCGAAAACTTATGAGGCGTATGCAGATATGATTTTGCCAAACATGTTTTAAGAAGTCTCCTCGTTTACCTGTTAAACATACATTTTCGCAATATTTTATTTGTATAACATCAACATTAAAACCATTGGCGTTCTATAAACCAGGATAAGTGTGATCGTTGATGCTAAAAATTAATTCTATCTAATTAATTGTAGTTAACAGCATAGGCGTCGGAAGCAAATTGAAAGTGGGGGGGGGGGGGGCTAAACCAACTTAAAACACACACGCCAGAAGTGGGGGGGCTAAACCAACTTAAAACACACACACGCCAGAAACGTCTTGGGGGCTAAGCCCCAATTTTCAACACCAATGCCTATCTTTGCAAAAAAGCATTCTGAGAACATTGATAAATCTATACATGTATTCACCAGTGAAGCATCCTGGTGTTATTGATACATCAATACAGGTACACCATCTGTGAAGCATTCTGATATTATTGATACGTCAATACAGGTACACAACCCGTTAAGTATTCTGGATATTATTGATACACCAATACAGGTACACCACCCGTTAAGCATTCTGATATTATTGATACATCAATACAGGTACACCACCCGTTAAGTATTCTGGATATTATTGATACATCAATACAGGTACACCACCCGTTAAGCATTCTGATATTATTGATACATCAATACAGGTACACCACCCGTTAAGCATTCTGATATTATTGATACATCAATACAGGTACAGAACCTGTGAAGCGTTCTGATATTATTGATACATCAATACAGGTACACCACCCGTTAAGTATTCTGGATATTATTGATACATCAATACAGGTACACAACCTGTGAAGCATTCTGATATTATTGATACATCAATACAGGTACACCACCTGTGAAGCATTTTGATATTATTGATATATCAATACAGGTAGAGAACCTGTGAAGCGTTCTGATATTATTGATACATATAGGTACACCACCTGTGAAGCATTCTGATATTATTGATACGTCAATACAGGTACACCACCCGTTAAGCATTCTGATATTATAGATACATCAATACAGGTAGAGAACCTGTGAAGCGTTCTGATATTATTGATACATCAATACAGGTACACCACCCGTTAAGTATTCTGGATATTACTGACACATCAATACAGGTACACAACCTGTGAAGCATTCTGATATTATTGATACATCAATACAGGTACACCACCCGTTAAGTATTCAGATATTATTGATACGTCAATACAGGTACACCACCTGTGAAGCGTTCTGATATTTGTACTTATTTTGTCTTTGTTGTTCATCGAATATTGTTGCATTTCTCATGTTTTGTTGTACAGTTTGGCTTATGTAAGCTATCCAATAGATGGTGATATGAGTTATGAAGCATTCTAACATCATAAAATGTACAGTGAGGTTTAAGTGAAAAGTATGTTATTTCAAAACCGACCAGACAGACACACGCATAAATATATATATACTGGACGAATGATGTAATTCAAAGAACATATATAAGAGAAATATGAAAATTTCAAAATTTATAAAACTCATTCCACGAACAATCTCCCAACAAATTCGATACACGCGTTCTCGACATACAGATGTAGGAACAGATAATGAAAATACGTTTTTTTTAGGATTCTATAGAATTATTGATTAACTATAGCCGCCTATCAAAGAAAAGGTTATAAATTAATCCCGTATTATCCATCAATTAAAACTAACCCTAACAAAATTCAAGATTGCAACTGTTTAAAACAATCGTTCCTGCCCAAATGTATACAAAGATATATTCACTCAATAAATCACCGTTTGTATTGATCAATAAATTAAGTAGATTAATTGCCGTCCTCGACTGTAGTGTTGAAGGAACAGTTACTAACTTGAAATAAAAATGGACATTAGCACATGTACGGTAATCGAACCTGGGACCTTTTGATTTGAGGAAATCGCCAGTAATAACTGCACTGTTGTAAGTGATGACACAGCAAGTTATGGTTTAAATCAAATGTCCTCTGATTCAACCAACAACACACATTACTGCAAAGCTGTACATTAAAATGATATAAACATGATAAAGAACAAGTGACAGTGGATAAAAGTGGGCGTATAATTTTTTATGATTGACAAGACTGTTAAGACATAATCATTCTTGAGAACTATAAAATGCCGAAGATTTTATATGCATTACAATCTACAATTATATCGATGACTGCAGTAAGTCGCGGAGATTTAAGTATGTTTATCTTCAAAATATTTTTCGTTTTTATCATAACGTCAAGAATAAAGGTAAGTGGTGAAAATCACAATTTAGTCTTACGCGAATTGGATTCACATACTAAACCTCTCGGTAAATCAGATGTCATTGCTCATGGAGATATAAAATCAGGGTTGTTGTCACGAAAAAAACGAAGTAATGTAAGGAAATGCCCAGTTTCGTGTGGAACAAAGAGGTCACATGTGTGTCATTGTGATGATCTTTGTCATAGTTTTAATGACTGTTGCTTTGAAACGTTTGAGACAGTGAAACCAAGAACTATCAACATGTCGTCATATATACAAGCATTCTTGTGTGATTGGCCCTTACCTTCATTCGCAAAGAACCCATACAAAAAACCATTTGGTGTGATTTTGGTACGGAATTGTTCATCAACCTTTCAGTTTACTTTAATCGCAGAAAAATGTTCTAAAACAGACTCTTTGAGTAATCCTCTTTATTTTCTTCCGGTGACAAGTGCATATGGGGTGACTTTTGCAAATATATTTTGTGCATTATGTAATGATGTGGAAAAGGTTATACCCTGGGACTTGGAAAATCATATACACCCATCGTTAATCAGGAATGCGAATAAGAATTTGTCGATGGTCGTCCAGATGTTTGTTAACAGACCATCAACATTAGTTACAATTCCACCCACTGCCGTAAGACCAAGAATATGTATTCGAACATTGTACAGTAAGCAGGATATAGGACTTTGCTCTAAATATCAGGAACCTGTCATTTATGATAGACAAGTCTACAGAAATCATCACTGCATTGACAAGAGTAGTTACCAAGACTGCATCCCTACACGTTATAATTCGCATTGTCATATTCAGTGTATCGAGGACGAAACTGGGGATATCAGTCCTGATGTTTTTGGAAACCAAAGATCACAAGTGATTGGACTTTCGTTGGCTATACACATGGTATATGCTATCAAGAAATGCAAGTCCGGAGAACTTTTACAAAAAACAGAGGTATGTTTATTGATGATTTTGTTTTTAATTTTTAGGTCACGTGAGCCAAAGACTCAAGGTGACCTATAGCGATCGTCTTTTGTATGTCGTCGACCGTCATGTGTTGTTAACTTTTAAACATTTTCGACTTCTTCTCAAGAACCAATGGGCCATTTTCAACCAAACTTGGCAGGAAGTATACCCATGTGAAGCCGCATAAAGTTCGCGAAGGAAAAGGGGTTAGGGGCCACAAAAGGGGCCAAAAAGTACCAAAACCTGCTACATCTTTAAAAATCTTCTTATGAACCAATAATCAGATGACTTTCAAATTTTGTGTGCATGATTGCTAAGTCATTAACTACAAAATTTGCGAATTAAAATGAAATCCGTCAATAAACATGCCACAAGGGGGCACTTTAGTAAATGGGGGTATTTTGACTGTTTTTTGACATTATCTCAATAAGTATAATAGATAGAAAGAATCTGGTGAGGCAAAAATGTTCAGCACGCAAAGATGTACAAAACTTTCTATAGAGCCGAAATTGTCGGGTCGACCCTTATTGGAGTTATTTCCCCTTGTAAGTGTATTACTCCTACTTTTGGCTTTTTTGCCATTATCTCAATAAGTATAATAGATAGAGAGAAAGTGAAAGAAGCAAAAATCTTAAGAACACAAAGATCTACAATAAAGTCTACAGAGCCGAAATTGTCAAATCGACCCTTTTTTGAGTACTTAACCCTTTTACGTGTATTTTTCCTTTTTTTGGCCGTTTTTTTGCCATTATCGCAATAAGTATAATAGATAGAGAGAAAGTGAAAGAAGCAAAAATGTTCAGCACACAAAGATCTACAAAAAGTCTACAGAGCCGAAATTGTCAGATCGACCCTTGTTTGAGTAATTAACCCTTTTACGTGTATTTCTCTTTATTTTGGCTGGGTTTTTTTTGCCATTATCGCAATAAGTATAATAGATAGGAAGAAAGTGGAAGAAGCAAAAATGTTTAGCACACAAAGATCTACAAAAAAGTTTACAGAGGCGAAATTGTCAGGTCGACCCTTATTGGAGTTATTTCCCATTTTAGTGTATTTTTCCTTATTGAAGGTGTTTTTTGCCTTTATCTCTATAAGTATAATAAATAGATAGTGAAAGAAGCTAAAATGTTCAGCACGCAAAGATCTACAAAAACGACTACAGAGCCGAAATTGTCAGATCGACCCTTGTTGGAGTTATTTTCCCTTTTAATGTATTTTTCCTTATCTTGGCTGTTTGTTTGGCATTATCTCAATAAGTATAATAGATAGAGATAAAGTGAAAGAAGCATTAATGATCAGCACGCAACGGTCTACAAAATGTCTACAGAGTCGAAGATGTCAGGTCAACTCTTATTGGAGTTATTCCCCCTTTTTAGTCCATTTTTCCTTATTTTGACAGTTTTTTGCAATTATCTCAATAAGTTTAATAGATAGAGAGAAAGTGAAAGAAGCTAAAATGTTCAGCATGCAAAGATCTACAAAAAAGTCTACAGAGCCGAAATTGTCAGATCGACCCTTGTTGGAGTTATTTCCCCTTAATGTATTTTTCCTTATTTTGGCCATTTTTTGCCATTATCTCAATAAGTATAATAGATAGAGAGAAAGTGAAAGAAGCAAACATGATCAGCACACAACGATCTACAAAAAAGTCTAAGAAGCGAAGTTGTCAGATCGACTCTTATAGGAGTTATTTCCCCTTTTAGTGCATTTTTGCTTATTTTGACTTTTTTGCCATTATCTCAATAAGTATAATAGATAGAGAGAAAGGGAAATAAGCAAAAATGTTCAGCATGTTTATATCCACAAAAAAGTCTACAGAGTCGAAATTGTCAAATCGACCCTTGTTGAAGTTTTTTCCCGTTTTTTGTGTATTTTTCCATATCATTTTTTTTTCTTTTTTTGCCATTATCTCAATAACTATAAAAGATAAAAAAAATACCTTTACACACATTCAAGCACAATTGCTCAATAAAATCAATTATTGATATAAAAAATGTCATACATTATTTTGAGTCTCAATTTCAGCTACTCAGTACAGCAGCTGAGCATTATACACCTATGTCGTCAAAACTTTAATAGGACGTAATGAAAATTCATAATCAAGAAACAAATTGACAGCAGAATTATCCAAGCCCAAGCATGGAAACGTTTTGTTCTCTTTTGTTATCATCATACATAATTTAAAATCAAGTAATGTGAAGCAGCATAGGCCATATTGTTGTTGTGCGGTTGTGATCATTTCTGTTTGTTTTTTTTTTTAACATTAACATTTGCCCGGTTGTGGTTTTGCTCTCAGACAAGTTAGTTTTGTCAAGAACTTGTCCGATTGGACAAGTAGATTTTCAAAGTGTGTTGAAGAAAACGTGCATGTAAATTTGATTTGTAAACTATCTACGATCATCAAAATTAAAAGTTGATTAGATCTAGGGCCTACCGCATTGCGCTTACCGGTGCCTAATATAGACTTAAATGTTTAATGAGAAACTTGGACAGAATGGCTATATCGTGTACATTCCTAAGACTAAGAGAGGGTTCAGATTATTCAGAAAGAAGGGATAATCATCCTATTATCTCGTAGGATCGCCTAGTGGCCCAAAAATTTTCTACAGGTTAAAACTTCAAGCATTCAAATAAAAAAAGAACAGATTTTTACTTTCCAATTTTAACACAGGAATAGCGAAGCGACATCGTGGTATCTTCTACGACGACTCCAATAAACTGTAGAGTATCTTGAAATTTGTGATGATTTCAATAGTAAAATAATGGTTTTTATTTTTGAATTACATTAATTTGGAACAGACAATAATGTTTCCTTGTCATTGATTTAATAGTACTTAATAAATTTACAAAAATGGCAGTTATAGTGTTTAAACTCGATAATCTATATTTTAAACGTTGATTCTGACTCCAAAAATTTGAAACTGGGGAGATTTTGAAATTGTTTGCCACCATAAATTTTTGAGTCATTACAGCCCCTGATTATAGAAAAAAAAACAAACAAAAACAAAAAAACATAAAATAGTAATAAAATAAAACAAAATACTTAAATTCATATTTTGATTAAATAAAACAGAATGAACAAAAGTTGTATATTTTGCCGATTTTTAACTTTCTTTTGTTTGTTTACCGTTGTTTTACTCCGCTTTCAACAGTATTTAAATTATATCATGACAGCATCTAGCTAATTTAGACGTTTGTTAAAGACTTAATCCTATGCAGTGAGGGATCTTTAATGTGCCAAATCTATCCTTGACTGTGGACCTCATTTTTACTGTCTCACTGAAGGATGTGAAACCAGTGAGCAGCTGGCTGGGATCAAACTCGAGACCTCATAATCAAGTGGCGAACATGCTGCTGACTGAGACAATTTAAGTTTTTAAATTTAAATTAAGTTAGTACAATAGCGAGCATGCTAATGACTGACCCATTTTAACTTTCTAAATGAAAGTGGCGTAAAACTCCAAATTTAATCAAAATATTAGTCAGAAAATTAGCCAGTTACAATTCTTTTTAGCCAATCTTGAAAAAAATTAGTCATTGGCTACAATGGCTAATGACAGGTTGAGCCCTGGATATGTATAACTTGAAAACCTTTCACTTTATTCCCCCCTAAACTGTACATATTCTTTTTCATTATTGGAAAAGACATTCAATGGTGTATATGGGCTACTTAAGGCCTTGTTCCATCGTCTGAAATATGTGTTATTACCTTTAACTTAGAAAGTTTTCCCATCCCCACCCATAAACTATGTTTCGATGTTTATGGATAGATGTATTCTGTGGTGTATATAGTCTCCTTAGATGTACAGCTCCACCCCTAGAAATTATTTTGTGTTTGTTTATAACTTGAATACAATTCATAACCTGACCCTCTAACCATATATATATTCTTGTTCCTTATTAAAAGGCACATTGAAGCATAATAAAATTTATCAAAATCTTTGACAAATTAAATCATAAACAGACATTAAATAAATGTATATGTGTATTTCAAGATAGGTCAAATTTATGATTATGTTCTGCCAATTTTTACTGGAGTTATGGCCCTTGATGTTATTTAATGAAGGGCTAAAGGTGCACTACAGAGTTGAAAGGGTTGGTATTTTGTTTACATATGTACTTTAGATATTTGTAGTCATTGATAACATTTGAGGTCTTGGGGTCATACATGTAGGTCATGAATGCATTACACTACTCAAACCAAATAACAATATCCACTCCTTACAAGGTGATACATTCTTATTTGCTTTTTTACCAGAGTTATGCACCATAACACTCCATCATTTTTTCCTCATTTTGTTAGTTCCTGCAGGGGCATTTAGCAGCTTAAATGTGGGGAGTATTAGTTAGCTCCTAGGCGACATTTCCAGTTGAAAGTGGCATTAAACAGCTTTAAACAATCAAACAAATAATAAATAAATATAAGAAGTTTTGCATGTTGATAATTTTGTATTTCAGTTATCTGAAATGGTATTTCGATATTTATATTCAAACCCAAGAATAATATCAGATTTCTGAATGTTGGGAGGTGGAGGAGAAGATATAACACAGGGCTTTCCCTGGTACACAAATACTGCTCCATTGTCACAAAATTTTAAAACCAAAATTTCAAAGTGACCCTCATTTTCAATTGAAAGGGGATCAATTGGACCTCTTAAGGTAATGAAAGACAATTAAAAAAACAATTGTTATAAATAGATACATGTATTTTTCTAACCATTAAATTAATATTTGTGTCATCCATTGATATGTATTTATTTATGGGTTGTTGTAAATTAACGCTTGGTTGAGTTTGCTTTGGAGGTTATTTGTTAGCAGTGGAGAGGCTGTATTTCAGTTGATGAATCTACGCTAGTAAATATGGTCAGTTTTCCCAGATGGGTCAATTAGATTGGTGAATGTGAAATTCATTCTAGTTTGAATACCATAATCATTGGATAATATCACATAGTTCTACTTATTCCTGATTATTTAAAATAGATTAGGGAGTAAAATTGGCTGCAAAATCCAGGGACCAGCTGGGCCCCTAGTTTGACAATATCTTGAAAACTGTTATAGCTAGAGTAAAAATGAAAAAAGCAAAAATGTTCAGCATGCAAAGATCTACAAAAAAGTCAAGATGCTGAAACTGTTGGGTCACCCCTTATGGGAGTTATTACCCCTTTTAAGTGGATATTTCATGTTTTTAGACATTGTATTGAAAAGTATAATAGCTATAGTAAAAGTTAAAGAAGCAAAACTGTTTAGCATGCACAGATCTACAAAAAGGTCAAGAAGGCCAAAATTGTCGGGTTAATCGTTATGGGAGTTATTTCCCTTTTAATGGGAATTTCATGTTTTTGGGTGTTTTTAGACATTATCTTGAAAAGCATATTAGCTAGAGTAAAAGTGAAAGCAACAAAAAATGTTCAGCACGTAAAGATCTACAAAAAAGTCAAGTAGGCCGAAATTGTCAGGTCATCCCTTATGGGAGTAATTTCCCTTTTAAGTAGATTTTTCATGTTTTGGGATGTTTTTTGACATTATCTTGAAAAGTATAACAGCTGGAGTAAAAGTGAAAGAAGCAAAAATGTTCAGCACACAAAAATCTAAAAAAAAGTCTGCAGAACCGAAATTGTGGGATCGACCCTTATGGGAGTTATGTCGCCTTTTAAGTGGATTTTTCATGTTTTTTGGATGCTTTTTTGACATTGACAAGTATAATAGCTAGACTAAAAGGGAAAGAAGCAAAAATGTTCAGCATGCAGTTATTATGTCAGTGCTCATGGGGAGTTAATTATGTTCTGCTCAGGTGACCGTCAAGGCCCATCGGGTCTCTTGTATAAATTTATTTACCTTTACACAAATCGAAAAAAATGCACATGTATTTTTATCAAGTGTTTTTCATAAACGTTTATGTAACGTGTATTTAAATGTATAGAAATAATCAGACCATTTACTTTCACGACTAGCTTCATAAATACCATTGACATGACTCACGTTATTTTGATATAACTCGACAATGCTCAAAACCTCTTACTGAGCCGGCCTGAGCGCGGTCTACTCTTGTTCATGAGGTCGTGAATTCGAGTCCATCCAGCGACAGGTCGGATTCCTGTCCTTCCGATATTTGGCGGCCATCTTGGATAACGAGCCAATGAGAGCCTTCGAGGTCACGTGAGTGCACGAGAAGTCAACGGCTTGAGAGAGAAGTTGGGTTTTTCCAGTTTTGGGGTGAAAGTGAATCCTTTTTTAAAACCGAAACTTTGGGTATTTCCAGATTTGTGAAACCAGCAGTAGGTATTGCCACAGTCGGAGTGGTTAACGATCCTGTATCAAGTGTGCAAGCGCGAGAAGCGGTAGGCCGAGCTCGAGTCAAGCTTGAACATGTTGTACTAAGACTTGTAGAGTTACGAGTATCTACAAAGGGAGATCGCTCTGTATAGACTCTATTGGTGGAACAAAGGGAGATCACTCTGTATAGCCTGTAGGGATGGGACAAAGGGGAGATCACTCTGTATAGCCTGTATGAGTAGGACAAAAAGGGGATTACTCTGTATAGACTGTATAGGTGGAACAAAGGGGATATCACTGTGTATAGACTCTTTAGGGGAAACATCACTCTGTATAGACTGTTTAAGTGAAACAAAGGAAGATTACTTGTATTTGTAAGTTCGGAGACGTGGTCTTTCAACAAACTGTCGGCATTCCTATGGGAACCAATTGTGCTCCTTTATTAGCCGACCTGTTCCTTTATTCATACGAAGCAGACTTCATTCAGAAACTGCTGAATCAAAAGAAGAATAAGTTAGCGGTGTCCTTTAATTTGACATTTAGATATATCGACGACGTTTTGTCAATTAATAATGACAATTTTCATACATATGTCAATGCGATATATCCCAGCGAACTAGAAATTAAAGATACAACAGAATCAAGCACACACGCTTCATACTTAGACATTTTACTTTATATAAACACAGACGGGAAATTAGCAACTAAGCTATTTCGGCTTTCCCATCGTAAATTTTCCACATTTAAGTAGTAATATCCCTCAGTCACCCGCATATGGAGTTTATATTTCACAAATGATCCGATATGCCAGGGCGTGCACACCATATGAATATTTCATATAGGTTAACTACTCCCTGAAAAATTATTGACACAGGGATATCGAAAACCGCGTTTAATGTCAACGTTCCGCAAATTTTACGGTCGGTATAATAGTCTTGTTTGCGACTACTCTGTTTCACTAAGTGAAATGTTGAGTTGCCTTTTCGTTGGTGGTTGTTGAGACGTCTGTACCAACTGTGACGAGGATACACTCCTCACTTGTTTCATTGGACTTGATTGTGGACTCACGGCGGGTGTGACCGGTCGACAGGGGATGCTTACTCCTCCATGGCACCTGATCCAACCTCTTGGTTTCCAGAGGTCCGTGTTTGTCCATTTTTACCGGATTTGTAGCTATGTCCTGGACAATCTATTGGTTTATACTTTGGCATCTGTATTTTTTATATTTGTATAGACTCTTATCATACACTATGCACACTTCTTTAGTCATTGCCTGTGAGAAGGGATCTGTTGTATAAAACAACGATGATCTTGATCCACGATCAGTTTACAATGGCTTTCTTTTCTTGATAGCAGTGTCGTGTGAATTGTTTCTTACTCATCCCTAGTACAAGTGGGACATCGAGTCATCAGCTGACATGGAGTCCTGGTCGTATTACTACTATAAGGTTTCAAATGATTCTCGTAACACCGAGTCGATATGAATGTACCCTGACAACGAAAGCAGCATTGAGGGCATCGGTGATCTTCTACATGATCATAACCCACATCACAATAGTAATTACATTCCAGACATAGATACTATACAATTGTAATGGTGGTCATCGTATAAGACGTGAATGGGGGCCCCGGATCCTACACCACTACATTTAATGTCGATCGTTTTGCAATGGTATTCAGTTCGTAGATTTTCAAACGGTAGTGTGGTAACAACACGGTTTGAAAACGTTGCCATTCCTCAGGGCCACTCTCTTGCTGGGGATCACATCCAGCTTGTTGCATTAAGGCATGAGCTTCTCGTTGAAGGGTATATCTATTTGCTTCGCCATAAATCAAATTTTTCCAATAATGTTTCCAATTTTTGTGCTTGTCTCCATCTCCAAGCCCAGGTTTCTGACAGTGAAAACGACCAACTACAATAACACGAGCTAAACAGGTCTTGTCTTTATTCTTGATCTGTATCAAACTTTTTTTCCTGTGTGACATGAGTTTTTTCATCAAAACTGAGATGATATTTTCGTTTTCCACTCCCGCTACCTACAGGTTGTATGACATGGATCACCGACATGATGGTAGACCCATCTTCGATTCTAGAATTTTCATTACTCTGTTGTACTTTTCAAATTTCTTTATGAGTAGATCAGTATTCAGGTCTTTGGCATCCGTAAATTCTACCCACACTTCACCTTTTAAAGATGGATGATGCATATTCACTTGCATATTATCCCGATCTTCACACTGTAGTTTGTTTTTGATAGAAAACATGATCTAATACCTCTGATACCAAGTGTATCTTTAGAAAACTTGACTTGGTACCCATTCGATGCCGTTTTAAATTTGCGTAATTTACGTTCACTCAGGTTGTCTATTTCATAGTAATCACTATAATGAGTGAGTTGTCGGTTTGCATTAAAGCCATTACCCAGTTGGTCTCTATGGTGAGCCTGTCTTTGAATTTTCGCCTGTTCTTGTCTTTGATATATGTCCTGGACATTCTATTGATTTATACTTTGGTATCTGAGATGTTTTATATATTTAACAATAAATTAGCCATTCCGTGTGTATGGTTCCGTTGTCAAATCTAAGTACAGTAACTGTGTACATGTAATTATAATGAAAAGGAAATAAATGTATAGATACTTAAACGAAGTATCATCACACATATATATTCATTACGCTGTTATATTCTAGTTTTTTTATATTTACAGGTACATAAAACTAGAAATTATTTTATTTCGTTTTATTTTCATATAGAATTAGAAATACTAAAAACTAGTGACAGTATTTGTCTAAAAAAACAAACGGCCAGATGTCTAAAACAGGTGACCAGATGTCAAAAACAGGTTGCCAGATGTTTAGACGGGGAGAATGAAACTCGTCCTAAAATCAATGCGTCATGCGCACGTCATAAACTCTATATAAGCTAGTACTGTCTGAGTATCGGTATTAGTTCATCATTTATAACTCATCCAACATTAATATGCAACCTGGAGAGAGAAATATGACAATCACTTTTACACAGAGGACATGTATTGTAGTAAGGCCACACACTCCGATAAATTCTGATAGGACCCCTGATACACCTACTGCACAACACCAGGGACCACCTAGACCTGACCCTGCACTTCCAGGACCTGTACAATACGTACTAGCTCAGGAAGCATTAGCCAATCTTCGACAACATAAGGCAGAGATAAATCGACTGATGATAGAGAAAGAAAGAGAAGTTCGTCATTGGCGACGTCTACTCGACAGATATAAGAGTCTCTCTTATTCAGCTTTTTTAAACAATCAACGGGCCTGTAAGGGCCACCCAGCTTTTTCGAAAAGAAAACTTAACTTAAAGTATGTTTGTTGTGTTATTCTGTAGCGGCGAGTTTGAAAATATTGTAGTGACTAAACACTACTTATCAGTGTATATTCGCTCAATATTAAACGTTTTATTCCATTTGTGTTTTTGTTATGACTAAAGAATTCACTTCATTAGATTAAAGTCATGTGACTAGCGAGAGGTTCAGTTAAGCCTATGAAAACTCATTTGAGATCCAAAGTTCGAGGTGTTAACATCATAAGAAAACTAGAGGTGTTAACAACGTTAAGAAGGTTTTCATTACTTACAACTTAATTATGCTATCAGTTGAATACACCACCATCTAATCAACGTTCATACACCCTAGACCTCAAAACTAGGAAAACCTCATCCCTGTTTGCAACTCTCGTCAACTCTCAGTAACTCTCACACCCTTCCTATACTTCCTGTTTCACTACTCAGCCTCCATCTCTGGTGTAGTGTATATAGTCCATATAGAGTAATCTCCCTTTGTTCCATCCCTACACTATATACAGAGTAATCTCCCTTTGTTTCAGCTATAGAGTCTATACAGAGTGATCTTCCCTTTGACCCATCCATACAGTCTATACACAATGATCTCCCATTTGTCCCATCTATAGTCTATACAGAGTGATCTCCTTTTTGTCCCACCCATAGTCTATACAGAGTGATCTCCCTTTATTTCAAGCCTAGAGTCTATACAGAGTGATCTCCCTTTGTACAAACTCATAAACTCTAGTCTTAGTACAAGGATAACATGTTCAAGCTTGATTCGCGGTTACGAGCTCGGCTTACCGCTTCTTGCGCATGCGCACTTGATACGGGATCGGAAACTCACGTAAACTGTCGCCGACTGTGGCGACACCTACTACTGATTTCACCCCAAGTCTCAAACCTGGAAAAACACAAAGTGTCGGTTCTAAAAATAGATTCACTGTCGACCAAAAACTGGAAAAACCCAACTTCTATCTTTAGCCGTTGACTAAAGAACTCACGTGACCTATCGTGACCCCGACCTCTTGTAACAAAGGCTCTCATTTGCTCATTACCAAGATGGTCGCCCCCACAACCTTCCACTTTCGGGCATAGACACGCGTCAAAGCTCAACGATTGGCTCTTTCTCCTTATTGCCGTGACAACATGACCTCACTTCTGGTATAACGTACTTCCGGTATGAACTCACTTCCGGTTATGACAACACAGGCAACTCTATAGTGGGCCATTTGAAATTACCAATCAGAAGCCACGATTATGGTCATCAACAGTGCCGCTGGTGGCGCCGCCTGGCGTGAAAATTCAAATCACCATCTATGGAGCTGCCTATTACTACTTATATAAATATTCAACATATCTCAGTCAATAATTGTTTACCTACATCTGGATAATTAATACCAAACGAAATAACATTAAAGGAATCAAAACCTTACTAACCTGACGTACTATAATAAAAAGTAGTGGGATATCAAACAATAACAGCTAAAACATTCCAAATATGACGTCAGGCTTTTCTGCAATTTACTGATGTTTGTTAGTGACATAACGATTTGACAATATTTGGGGAAAAAGCCACAAGGCAACTTAATTTTTGATATTATCAACATTATTGTTATTTTTGGCAGGTGAAATGTGTTCGTCTCGGCTGTCTTGATGGTGCTGATCTTGCCGTTAAGAAAAACTGCAAATCATATGAAATATATTATAAGAACTACAAAACAGGTGTTATATTGCTCTTGAAAAATCGTGCATCTGGAAATAAAATTGAATTATTACGAAGATATTACACTATTCTATTATATGTTTTGTATACAAACAAGTTCGTTATACTATTCCGACACGCTACATTGACAACTCATAAGAACTCTGCATGTACCTACCAACAAATGGGAATTTTGTTGAGTTACAACGGTAAGGTGGATTTAAGCGAATCAGCTAAACTAGACACATGGTTATCATCGCTACAAATTTCTTATCTAGAAATATACGCGGCAGGAAACCAAAGTCATTTAATTGAACGATTGTTTGAAAACAAAGTTAACCAATCGGACGCAAGTTTTCAGGAACATTGTAGTGATATGACTGATGTGGATAATTCTAAAAGTCCACTTAGATTACCAGAGGATAAAGATATGATATTCCACTCGTTAGCGAAATATCACACACCATTTTTGACTACATGCAGTCATATTCATCTTACGCTTTTAGTTACAGACAAAGCAGACGACAATGGCGGAAAATACAAACACTATGAAATGAAGGAGTTCTATTGTTTAAATGGAAGGTCAGCAGTTACAGAGAACATTTGGTTATTGTTAATGTGTTTGTTATTGACTATTTGTCGACAGACCTTCAGAATATAAATGACGTCATGAACGTTTACATTCAAGTGGAGACGACAATAAAAATGTTAGACAATCTGATGTAATCACTTAGGACTTATATTACTCCTATCGGTATGAATTTGTTTTAAAACGGTATATTACTGTCCAATTTCAAAGAAATACATATAAAAATTACCGCAGAGAAAGACAATGTCAAATTCAAGACATATACGATGGAAAGTAAGGTTACTAATTATATATATATATATATATATATATATATATATATATATATATATATATATATATATATATATATATATATAATGCAAAATCTAATGGGGCAATAAAGATCTTTGAGTACCAGTTTTGCTAATATTTAAATGTTTTCATTTCCTTTGATAATTTCGAGACCGTTAGCAGACATGTTTAAATGCCTAACTGAAAAAGACATATATTTATATGTTTTACATGTTTGTAACAATAATACAGTGATGATACCTATATGCGAAAAGCTTGCGGTGTCGTAATTGTGGCGTGTTCGACACGCAAGTGGAAAATCTTGGGTTAGATTCTCGGTACATGTTAAAACCAACGACTTCAAAAAATGGTAGTGACTATTCCTCGGCATACGGAGTGAGAGTCACGGTCTTTTCGATGAGACTCCGAAATCTCACTGCAATGGCGTCAGTCTATAGCGCATGTTTAAAATTATGATCGTTCACTTACAGCTGGTGACATCTCAGTTTAATTGGAAATACTTAGCGGAATGTAAAACAACAATGACATAAAAATATATATGATACATCATGTAAACGTTGTGAATATATGTGATTACCTGTGTAGCTTATGGTTCTGATAAGTTATATAAACGTTGTGAATATACATGATTACCTGTCTTTATTATGGTTCTGATACATCATGTAAACGGTGTAAAAACATAATCACTTCCTGTCTCTAATGGTTTTGGTGCAGCATGTAAACGTTGTAACTATACGTGATTACGTGTCTCTTTTATAGGTCTGATACAGCATGTAAACGTTATAAATATATGTGATTACCTGTCTCTCTTATGGTTCTGATACAGCATTCAAACGTTGTAAATATATGTGATTACCCGTCTCTTTTACGGTTCTGACACGTGATTTGATTTGACTTGACTTTTTTATTTTACGCCATACATAACAATTTTTCAGTCATATGATGGTGTCCAGTTTTTATTGGTGGAGGAGAAACCCCGGTTACCCGGGTAAAGACCACCGACCTTCCGCAAGAAAACTGGCAAACTTTCCCACTTAATTCGAAATGACCCTAACGGGATTCAAATCAGAGGTGAGAGGCCTTGTGTTTTAAAGCGTAATGCTCTAACCACTCGGCTCTGGTGCTGGTTCTGGTGCAGCATGTAAACGTTATAACTATACGTAATTACGTGTCTCTTTTATAGGTCTGATACAGCATGTAAACGTTATAAATATATGTGATTACCTGTCTCTCTTATGGTTCTGATACAGCATGTAAACGTTGTAAATATATGTGATTACCTGTCTCTCTTATGGTTCTGATACAGCATGTAAACGCTGTAAATATATGTGATTACCTGTCTCTCTTATGGTTCTGATACAGCATGTAAACGTTGTAAATATATGTGATTTTCTGTCCCTGTTATGGTTCTGATACAGTATGTAAACGTTGTAGATATATGTGATTACCTGTCTGCGTTATGGTTCTGATACAGTATGTAAACGTTGTAAATATGTGTGATTTTCTGTCTCTCTTATGGTTCTGATACAGTATGTAAACGTTGTAAATATATATGTGATTACCTGTCTCTGTTATGGTTCTGATACAGTGTATAAAAGTTGTAAATATATGTGATTACCTGTCTCTGTTATGGTTCGGATACAGTATGTAAACGTTGTAAATATATGTGATTACCCGTCTCTGTTATGGTTCTGATGCAGTATGTAAACGTTGTAAATATATGTGATTACCTGTCTCTGTTATGGTTCTGATACAGTATGTAAACGTCGTAAATATATGTGATTACCCGTCTCTGTTATGGTTCTGATACAGTATGTAAACGTTGTAAATATATGTGAATTTCTGTCTGTGTTATGGTTCTGATACAGTATGTAAACGTTGTAAATACATGTGATTATTACCTGTTTTGATATGGTAGCTATTTTTCAAATGTCGCGTGATTCGTTTTATATGTATTTTATGCCACACCCAAACATTTGTCAGTTATATGCATCAGGTGTTAAATGTTAGAGAAACGAAAACGTTTTCAACGAACCGGAATTGGACCACCAACCTTCCATAAGTAAACTGGAAAAAATCTCACAAAATCAGCTGAGTTTCCAGCAAGGCTCGAACAGAAACACAAATTATATCTTACAAATAATTTTGTTTTTACACGATTGGACAAATTTTTAATGAAAAACATAAAACACTTATAGAATTCGAATTGCTTTTGCAGAAAACTATGGTGTATACAGATTTTGTTTTGACAAACACGTTTACCTGTCAAACATACTTTTCCAAAATGTTTTATTTGTATAACATCAACAATTAAATAATTGTTCCTCGCTAATTATTTGTAGTCAAAAGTAGGCTACCATGTATAATTGTAGTTAGTCAGACCTATGTAAATAAAGATAATTTACAGTAAGTGATACTTTATATGGTATTGCAAACATTTAATAACAGTATTTGTTTTATCATTGTAAAGCTGTTAATTGATATGTATTTCTATCACTGTAATTTATATTCTTTTTCTGCGTAATTCAGCTTCAGTTTTTCTACATTTATTTTCTTTAATGTACTAACAAAGTGTTACTGACGTGGATGTTTTCTAATTTACATTAAAGATTATTTACAATTTATGATGTTACTTATTATTTCCTATGATACAGTACTTAAATTTTCTAATGCAATCGGAGATTTAATTTAATCTATATACCAATAAATTGTCATTCAGAACAATTTACAATAAAAATCAACGAAATGCAAGCCATATATTGATTACAATATATTTACAAATGACATTAATGTATCATAACTGAGCAGCTTACCGAGGTCAAGGGTTGTATCTACTTTGAATAGGTTCAGAAGGTTATTTAAGATTAAAATAAAATACGCTTACGAATCATTACCGTAATGATGAGGGATCTGAGTTAGCAAATTTCTCAATACTCGATGTCAGCTTATTTTTTATTGCTCTTACTACATGTAAATTTGTCAGACTACTTCATGTGACTAAAACAGGGATATATTATCATTTTCTCATTCACATAGAAACACCGAGTCATGTTTATGATTTTCACAAAAAAAAAAATTATTTTGATTGTACCCACAATTTGCGTAAACATTAATTTTTTGGTTATTTTATCATCAAACGTGTTATACATTGTATCATTATATACAACTGTGGGTTACAAATGCAGTGTGTGCACACACAACTCTAGTTGGAGCATATATAATTCTTATTGTTCTCTCACAATCATCAAAAGTTGAGTATTGAGTAAATTTGCCGACTCCGTTCCCACATGTTTATATCTAATGGTATACAATGGACAAACACGCATCTCTGGAGCATGAAGAAGTGGGATCAGATGTCATGGAGGTGTTTAAATATACTGACGACTAGTCTTCTCAATATTGAAACAAAAATTAATCAAAAATATATCCTGATCACAGTTAGATATATGTACGGTATATTAGTATCATATGTTGATTCTGAATTGCAGTGGGACCAGTTGAAATATCCGGAATAGACAGAGTTCAGAAGAATTTTGGTTGAACAGAATACGAAGAGGCCCGATGGGCCGTAACGGTCACCTGAGAAAAAATTTCTGTCAAGTTGGTTAAAATAAGTCCACTTGTTTTTGAGAAGTCTAAAGTGTCTAACATTTAACAAAAACCAAACTTATTTTCTGTATACTTAGGTGTCTGTGACCTTAACCTTCGATCCTATGATCGTGAAATTTTGTCACATGATCCTTATATAATTCCCCAAAAATTTCTCATATATCTGTGTATACAAAAAGTCGATCAGTTCTGAGTTATTAAACCAATTGTATACAACTGTACCATTTGTTATTGCCCTAGTGGCCCGTTAATCGATTGATTCCATTTTAATTTATAAACTTTGTAGATATTGATTTAACAATCATGTATACAAAATTTGAAAGTCATCTGATCATTGGTTCGTCAGAAGAAAATATCAAGATAATGTAAAAAAAACAAACAAACAAAAAAAACAGCCTAAAACATGAACAATTTCCTGTTAGATTTGATGAAAATTAGTCCAGTGGTTCTTGTCTAAATTTTCTCATATATCTTTGTACATAAAAAGTCAATCAGTTTTGAGTTATTAAGCCATTTTTATACAACTGTACCCTGTGTTAATCAAGTGCCGCTTAGTGGACCGTTTATTGACAGATTCCAAAACACCAGAAATCCAATTAAAGGGGAGATAACTACCATAAGCATTGACCTGACAATTTCGGCCTTGTTGACTTTTTTACGATCTTTGCACATTTTTACATTTCAAGATAATTTAAAAAAAAAAATAGTCAAAGACATAAAAAATCCACTTACAAGGGGAAATAATGTCGACCTTATAATTTTAGCCCTCTTGCTTCATTCACTTTTACTCTATCTATTATAATTTTCAACATAATGTCAAAAACAGCCAAAATTATGAAAAATCCACAAAAAGTGGAAATAACTCCCATAAGGTTTGACCTGAAAATTCCAGTCCTGTTGACATTTTTGTAGATCTTTACATTCTGAACATTTTTGCTTCATTCACTTTTACTCTTATCTATTATACTTTTCAAGATAACAGAACAAAACTGTACAAAACATGAGAAATTCACTACAAATGAGAAATATCTCTCACAAGGGTTAATCCGACAATTCCGGTCTCATTGACTTTTTGTAGATCTTTGCATGCTAAACATTTTTGCTTCATTCCCTTTTACTCTATCTATTATAATTTTCAACATAATGTCAAAAACAGTCAAAATTATGAAAAATCCACAAAAAGGGGGAAATAACTCCCATAAGGGTCGATCTGACAATTTCAGTCCTGTTGACAGTTTTGTAGATCTTTACATCCTGAATATATTTTCTTCTTTCACTTTCTCTCTATCTTTTATACGTTTCAAGATAAGAGGATAAAACTGTACAAAACATGAGAAATCCACTGAAAATTAGAAATAACTATTATAAGGGTCAATCCGACAATTCCGGCCTCATTGTCTTTTTTGTAGATCTTTGCATGCTAAACATTTTTGCTTTATTCACTATTACTCTATCTATTATAATTTTCAACATAATGTCAAAAACAGTCAAACTAATGGAAAATCCACGAAAAGGGGAAATAACTCCCATAAATGTCGATCTGACAATTTCAGTCCTGTTGACAGTTTTGTAGATCTTTACGTGCTGAACATGTTTGCTTCTTTCACTTTCTCTCTATCTTTTATAACTTTCAAGATAAGAGGATAAAACTGTACAAAACATGAGAAATCCACTGAAAATAAGAAATAACTCTCATAAGGGTCAATCCGAAAATTCCGGCCTAATTGACTTTTTTCTATTTATTATAATTTTCAACATAATGTCAAAAACAGTCAAAATTATGAAAAATCCACAAAAAGGGGGAAATAACTCCCATAAGGGTCGACCTGACAATTCCAGTCCTGTTGACATTTTTGTACGTCTTTACATGCTGACCATTTCACTTTCTCTCTTTCTATTATACTTTTCAAGATAACGTCACGATACATCCAAAAACATCGATTCAAGATTAATAATGGGGGTAACCAGATACTCTATCGACATTTCAACTCCCCTGACCATTCCATCTTGTCTATGAGAGTGCGTATAATTAAACAAATATACCACTGGACCAACAATCTCACCTTGAGTACCCCCTTCCGTAGACAACGTGAAGAATTTTGGATTAAACAGTTTGGCACTGCATACTATGGATGTAACGATAATATCCAACGTGCAGGTAATCTATCAAGCCCATTGTGTAATGGTGTTAATGTGATGGAACTTTTTAATTCTAACGAAAGACGTAAACGAAGTCACGGACATCGTTCATACAACCAACCCTACATACATGATGTCACTTTTTCATCTCTTTTACTTACAAATAAAGGCATAGACGCTTTAAACATTGGCAATGTTTTAAATCACAAAAAAGTTCACTCCTATGTTCCACCATATTTTAAATTGAAGACCACGCCTTGCATTTCATACAGCTATACACCTAGCTCGCATCCAAGCTATTCAATTACAAACAGGTTTTGCAGTGCCTGGACACCAACCATCTTCTACACAACACTGTCACATGTTCATGTGCTTCATCTCCTTTAAAACATTTTTCAGATTCCAAATATTCATTTAGATTTATTCAGCTTAGTGTTCTGTTATTTTTCCAGTTTTAGATTTTATTTAGTTCACTTCTTTTTCAGATTGTTCATAATTTAATTAGTTCATTCAGCTTAGTGTTCTTTTAAGGTCCACCCGTTCACGGCTTAGTGTTTGATCACCTCCAGTCTCATTCACCCACACACACCTACGCTGAGGCAGTCCGCTCCCCCGCCATCCAAGGACCACAAACAAGGAGAGTTGGAGACTTTCGCACGTTACCAAGCCAAACTTGTTAGTAGGGGCCTCAAATCTGATTCGACAACCACAATTTTAAACAAAAATGACTATATCTGGGAATGCACTAGACAACTAAATGACACTAAACATTACAAAACACCAACCTATGTATCCCCAAACCAGTTTAGAAATTTGCTCAATAGTTCACAAACTAAAAAACAACAAGAATATCTACACCCACCACAAGATCTGAGACCCCGTCATCTCTTTACTCTCCCAAAAATCCACAATCCGCCTCCCAACTTTAAATACCCCCGGAACGCCCAATCATCTCCGAATGTAGTAGAGAATCCTACGCAGTTTTGGAATACATAGACCATTTCTTAGCCCCCCCCCCCCCCTTCCTATCCGACACCCGGCCTACCTCAAAGATACCATAAATTTGTTGACCTAACTGCTTAGAGGCCGGAGAAAAAGGACTGCAATTTTGAATTAGGTCGATTGGTGCCCGTTGGCTCCAAGAGGGGGTGTGAGTGTTTGGCGTTTTATAAGTCGAGTTATCATCGTCCGATAAAGCTCAAACTACTTTGAACCGCAGTCGGTAGCGCGCCCAACTCCTGATCGTGAGTTCCGAGTCCAGCTGGCGACAGAATGGTTTCTTGTCCTTCGGATGAGACGGTAAAAACCGAGGTGCCGTGTCACAGTAGGCGTTGGCACGTTAAAGAACCCTCACTGCCCAATGACCGTAAGTGCCGAGCATAGACCAAAACGTGAAGCCCTTTACCGGCATATGGTTACGTCTCCATATGAGTGAAAATTTTTTGAGTGGGGCGTTAAACAACAATAAACAAACTTTGAGCCGCAAGAGGATGGATGGATGAGTCTGTCGTGTTTCAAAAGATGGTGGACATGCCACTTCCGGTTATGGCATACGGTTAGGTAAGACCATTTTTGCATTTTTTTATACCAGTTATGACAAATATTTGATCTCATTGATTTAATTTTCCAGGATCCTGAACTCATTCTTATTTTGCGGACTATATGTTCCCAAGGTTGGAGAGCAATCCTATCAAACTGCTATGAGATGCATGGGAGACCCCCTTTAATTTCGGCAGATAAATGAAATCTGATTGCTGGATACTTAAGCCCTTGATAAGGTCCACATTTGACCAGAATGGATTTTTTGACACAATTTTAAAGTACATAACCCTAGACCCAAACTTTAGATTTTCAACCACTTGTTGCTGCCATACTGGTCATCGTGACCTAGTTATTTGTAAGTAGGTCCCCTCTCAAAACCAATTTTGATTACACCCTCGAAATTTCAAAAAAGTCAGTTAGGGATATAAGAATTCTAACCTACCTATTTTACCCCTTTGAAAATTCCAAATCCCTAGGGTTTTATAAAACTGGAAGTCATATGAACGCCATATTTTAGGGTAAAATGGACCTTGATCCACAAATGCGAGGTCTGGACGGATTATTTTTTAAAAAATAATACCGGAAATGATCTCCCGAAAAACTAGTTTTTAAGAACCATTGGGTTTTTTTTTTTTCATTCTTGAGGGACCTGCACCCAAATGGGATTTTTAAGTACCAATTTGGTTCCACCATATACTAATAAAATGAGCTTAATTGACCGCAGAGGTGTTTACCATCCCGGATTTTCCGTATTTATTCCGGATTTGAGTCCTAAAATACGCATTACGGATTCACTTTCCGAAATTACGCTTTTCCGATATTGTGCCAACAATTATTTTTTCCCTAGGTTATTGAAGCGCTTGGGATAATTCATATTTATTTGGTGTATTCTGCTAAAAGAAAAGCGGAAGACGCTTCTGATGTTGAACGTGTTCTGGTCGAGACGCCACCCAAAAGAAAAAAGGTGTTGCAAAGATTTAAAACTAGCTATCACGAACTGTGGCCTTTCCTTACAAAATCTCAACGTGGGGACTACTACGTAAGGTGCACAATTTGTGCATCGGATTTTTCATGTGCACATGCCGGGAAAAACGACTGCTCGAGGCACGTTGAATCAAAAACCCATAAGGACCTGTCGCGTTTACAGAATTCAAACAGGTCCATGTCTGTTTTTAAATGAGTTTTTTTTTGCTCTTTGGTTGTGATTTTTTTTACTGTTAACTTGTGAAGATATTACAATTAACACATGTTTATTTTTATTTGTTCAATAAAATTTGTTTTTGAGCTGTCTTGTAACTGTTAGATGCTGACTTGACACACAGTTCTGGATGTTTCATGTATGAAATTAGGTCTGTGTCGAAATATATGTTCAAAATTTGAGATTACTGACAGATGGCCAAAATTACTGAAAAAAATCATCATGATTACTGAAAGTGTCAAAAAGGGGTAAACACCTCTGTAACCGTCATAATTGCTTATCATTCACATTGCGCATGCAATTTAGTTTCCGATTGACCATATAGGGTCAAATCCTAGATATCTTTTTTGCATGATTTTTTTTACACTTAAATCAATTTAACTCCCCTACCGGAAGTTAAATAAAAATTCTATTTTAGCAAAATGTTCTACTGAGCGCAAGTGTCAATCTATTTTAGAATTTTCCCCCGGTTTTGGAGGTGTTCAAAATTTTTTTTTAAGATACACCTACGAAAGGTCCTCACCAACATTTTGATACCAAGATCAATTCTCCGAGATGAATGGTTCCAGAGATATTACTTATTTTGGAAAATGCCAAAAAGGCGATGTTACAGAAAAATCGCGCACCTCTAAAACTTGCGGGAAAGAAAAAGCTCATATAAAGGGCGATCACTTGATCGTTTATTTATTATTTATTTATTGTTGTTTAACGCCACTTTCAACAATATTTCAGTTATATCGTGGCAGTATAATATAAAATGTATCTGTTCAACATAAAAAAAGGAGCATTTTTTATTCTTGTAAAACTTAGGTACACTAAAACACAATATTTTATAAATTTTCAATAAAAGAATATTTCGACGTTTTAAATTTTTGAGTATTAATTAATATCTTTCAGATATTCTAAAATGATGTCGCCAGCATCATTTTTAAAAACACTATTAAGATCTGTCTCGGAGTAATATTTCTCACGAGTAAGTTTAAAATCATTCCGGTGGTTCTTCTCTAAATAATAAATATCTATGTGTAAGGTTACTGTGAACAATACGAAGTCGGGTGGCTAAAAATTGTTATGTTATTTCACGGCTCTTGACCGGCCGATTTCAACCAAATTTGCTAGATGCTTACTTTAGACCAAGACTTATCGATTGATACCATAAGACACCGACACAGTTCATTACGCATTTGCCTTTCAAAATTTAGAATTCTTAGATGGATTTCAGCTATACGTTTAGATTTATTATTACACCTTGTCTTATACCACTTTCTCTTTAGAAAATCTATTTAAATTTGGAGCTCATCTTGATATTATACTTATAATATTTATTTGAAGGTAAAAAGACGAAGTACCAATTAATAATCGAAGCTCAAGTCCCTTAGACCACGTAATATTAGATGTGCAATGGTCTCAACATTAAGAACAATTGCGAATCTCAACGGGATAGGAACAGGTGTCCGGAAGGAGTCAGCATCCTTTGCTTGTATGCCACACCCGTCGGAAATGTTCCATGCAAACCTTTCTAGTACGATGAACGGGTCAAATTCGGTGAAGAGGTTTAAGTTCGGTGAAAAGGACGACTGACGAAAGGGAGTCACTGTCTGTGTCCGTTGCTCCAGAAACAGCACACCACGTTTTTTTTTTTTTAATTCTTATTTCCTGTGTCTGAGAGTGTTGGCCATCCGAAGATGATTACACCCGAACCACGATGATGTCTTCTCAGTCCAACTTCTTCGGGTGAAAAATGATATTGAAACAAGAGTTTAAAAATAAAAATGTTGGAGATCACAAATAAAAGTTACTTAAAGGAGGCACACAACGAGGCGCGAAAACATCTTATACATGAGAATTTCAAAGAAATAGCACAATAACGTTCCGAGTAAACATTAGCATATATTATAAGAAATATTAAATACTTGGACATTAATATTCCCAAGTAAACAATAGCATACATTATAAGAAATAGTAAATATGTTCCCAGTAAACATAAGTATACATTATAAGAAATAGTAAATACTTGGGACATGTATGCAGAAAACATCTTCTCGGTTAACTTTAGCATTTAATTATAAGAAATAATAAAGGCATAAATACATTGCACGCTCGGCGAAATCATTTAGAGGAGAGCAGGCCCTGGACCCTCTTGTACGCACAAGATTATAATTATATATGATAAATAACAGTCATTGACCCTCTTATTTACCTACGACAACACCCACAGAAGATCTGGTCCCTGTGTGCTCATAGGAGAGCAGTCCCCTTGACAATCTTGTACGCAAGATAATGAGGCTGCCCCTTGTCGGACCCCAATGAAGAGTCAACAAACGTCGAAGGTAAGAGTAGTTTATTTAAGGGCCCATGGCCGCTCAAATTGAACTACATGAAATATAAAAAGTTTTCCGATTCACACATTATACAATTTAAAGACATACTAATCAAAACTAGTGCACACATACACTGTATTCAGTCCAAAACATGGTAAAAACAAACATGATGATTTTCCCTTACCATTTTTGCAAATCTTATTTGTTTAAGTTTGAAAGATTTATTTTGTAACTATTCATATACTTATATATAATATATTCATATTATATATATATATATATTGTTTTACTTTAATAAAATGATTTTTAAACAATTTCATTTGTTGATATATTTTTGTATTATCTTTCAAACCAAGGCAGAAAGGAAAGCAGTCTATTAAGTTTTGTTTCCTGCACTTGTTGACAATTTAGTCGTTTTACCTCTGCCTGCTACAAGTTCTGCAGGTGATTGTGGGGTTCTAACATCTGAAGGAATGTTGACGCTGAAAAATAAACGTGAGTGCAACCTTGTAATCCTCAAACTTGATCTTGGATTTCCACACATATCGATTCAATCCATGAAGATCTAAAATGAGCCCTTGTTAGAAGCGACACTTAGAGGACTGACAACCTGTGTGGTGGTGTTTGACCTTTAAAAATACATTTTTTACTTAGTAAATCTGACACAGCTTCGGAGATGAAATCATTATTTTCTAAGGCAGACTTGTTATTCTTATAAAACATATCAGGGGGCGTAACTACAAAAGGTATGGAATATCCATTCTCAATTATGTCTAGGACATAACTATTTGCATTGATACCTTTCCAAAATGATAAATGATCTACCTTTAACATTGTCACAGAAGAAGTAGATGATTTACGGCGCAGTTTTCTGGAGCGCATCGCTCTAAACTCAGCGGATTGCATACGCTTTTCGTCATCAGAATCAGATGCGAGCTCGTCAGATAAATATTCCTTGACAGTGCCCCAGCCTCCTGGTGATTTGTCCGCCACTTGATACACTTGTTTCTCTTACGAACTTGCTCTGTTGCCGATTTACATAAGTTGGAAATTGCCTGGAAATCTCTATCTTCAGCAGAACGAGAAATTTTAGCAAGTAAATCAAGAATATCATCATTGAACTCATACTGTCTCTGGTTCCCGGAAAACTTAAACTTATATGAATGGTCTGATTTTATCTCCTTTACCAATTCGTCCTTTTTTAGGTCGGAAAGTTGAGAAAATTCTCTTTTGAACGAAGAGAATTTTGAATCCAAATACCCTCGGAATAATTCAAAGGCAGCAAAAGCGGTATTTTATTCAGTAGAAAAGTCCCTCTTTACGTTTTGGTTGGGTTGAGACGACTCAGTATTTTCTGCTTCGCTCATTTTTATTTTCGGTGGAAAGCACCTAGAACTATACTAGTGCGTGGCAAACGCGTGAATGGCAAGCTCACGTTCTACATGTATAAACTTCTCGTGCATAACTGACCAATCAGAGACACTTACTGCCTTTATACCTGGCTGTTACTTCAATCGTTCAGTGTAACAATTAAGGATTGTTTTTCATTTTTTTTACTTTACCGTAAGGTAATGGCAATGCATTATGGAAAAAATTCTGTGCAGCACGAAGTGCTGCACATTGAATTTTTTCCATAATGCATTGCCATTACCTTACGGTAAAGTAAAAAAAATGAAAAACAATCCTTATATTTATATATATTACCACTTTTCATTGAATCTATTGTTTACTGGCTACAAAATTCATTCCGGAATACTGACTTTGCGGGGGGTGTTTACATATGACGTATAGCTCAACAGCTGTTTTGACATGAGAAGTAGTTCTCTATTCTGTCCGCAAATACTAAGTAAAATTCAGGGTTAATTTATTTTATAATATCATTTTGAAAACAAACTACTAAAATAACAATTCTTGAATATCTATTTTTGGACTTTAATCATCTTAATTAATATTCGAGCTCTTGGTGGCGGATGGTTAAATATGTCATAAGTGCTTTGCCGTCTACTAGGATAATGGCGTCGAGAATGTTGATCGATCAATCTCATTCATTTACAACGAATTTCCGTTGTTATTCAATATCTTAACTGAGGACTATACCACATGAAGTTTCAGTGTGACTACGATAAGAGTTGCAGCTAATATCCGTTCGTGCCGACTGAAAGTAGCACTATTTATCATTTCCCGATCAGCTGGGAAACGTCGTCTGGCTCAGTCACTGCAACTGGCTGTTATTTAACAACGTAAGTGTTGTGAGCTTATTTCAGTGGAAACGCTTGGACATATAAAATTCTCAAATTTTACCACACGCTTTTGTGTCTATCAACGTGGGGTGAGGACTACGTGCTGTAAAGATTAACACCACCATTGATAGAAACATGAATTTTACTCGGTGCTGCAATCATACACATAATTGGTCCATTTTATCGCAAACTGTATTAAACTTGTGTGAACCGTGCAAGCACGTGTATATTTTTATAGATTCTGTTGACTTTCCTACACAAGAAAATGTTATGATTATATCTATTTCTCTGAGAAACCCCAAAATATCGGGTAAAATAAAACGAGTTGGCTAAAACTGAAACTGAGGAAGCTGTCATTTCTGCTGCTTCTACTCCTGTGAGAGAAGTTTATGGGCCTCAGATGTAGCCAGGGACGAAGGAGCCGATTGACATGGTGAATTAATATCTGGTGTAGACATAATTAATGTCATCGTCGCCGTCATTGAAAAAGAGTTCAACAACAGTAGGCATTGTAAATCGATTATGTAGTCGGACATGATGAAAAACTTTTGTCACAAGTTGTGAAAATACCCAACAGACGACAAACTTACAACAATGTGACCTAGATTGTCCCAGATATCGGCCTGTGCTGTATTTGTACGAGGCTTAAATATCGTCATTTGTTGTAAATATATACAATAGATCTACTCTTGTAGTTCATTCCCCTTGATTTTTTTCTTCGTTTTATTTTTGAAATGTATGGGTTTTAGAAAGAAAAATAAACAATTTTATCGTATCTTTTATTGGTTATATGTTGTAGTAGTTTCAGTGTTCATTTCATGTATTCCTACGCCAAAAGTAAAGCGGTCAATACTTATATCACGTGATAACTGACGACCTGTTTTATCAAAGCAACAAAACAATCATTCTGTATATCTGTAATGAAGGAAATTGCAGTCGGTATGTAAATATAGATAAATATATGTACACTTACCATGGCTTCACACAACTCATTAAGTCACTTCCACTTACCAGAAAATCATATGGAAGGAAAATTTAAAGGAAGATGTAAACACTGTACTGCTGTAATATCTGGAAGTGTCAAAGTAACTCATAAAAAGGTCAGCTGAATACTTTTCTACTTAAAGCGATATGAGCTGTCGCGTGTGAACAAATTTTACATGCCCATTTTATGTGATATTCTATCTCATATATATTCCAAAGAGACCATCTGGTGTTTAGAATAACAAATTTATGTGTTAAATTTGAACAATCTTGCCAAACGTAACATCAGTTATTTTTTGTCCGCCATACTTTGAGCATTGCAAATTAACTTTCGGTAATTTTTTACGAAGATTACTGAGTGACCAATAAATGCGTACTATTTGCAGTTAATATACATTCTATTCTTATTACTTATTTATGTTTATTTTCGTACATCATTTCATACCTAAATCAGGCAAAGTTGGTCTTTTTCGTCGTTTCAAAACATTCGTTTCTAAAACTGTCCACGTGCCTGGTATATCGGGTGATCTCGACCCATTTTTAACTCGTCCCATCACATTCTCGGCTTTATCATTTTTGACACATATGGTCATGAACTGTCCAACTCCACCGGACATAGCGACACGATTGTAAAACATGAGGTACGCATATTTTTCACAGTTATATTGTTTTGATTTTGTCAACATTCAGGGTAACATTAAAGATCGGAAAATTTTCTTTTAATGACCTGATATATTTATTCATATATTCATCCAATTTTCATTGCATATGGAAATATAGCTGGATATTTAAGGTACGGGAAAACTTAAATTCTAATAAGACAAATAACTTCGAAAAGATGATCTTTTACAACGTTTTACGTGTTTGATAATGTATTTGAACACACATTTTACCTTACTCTTGACTATATGTCAGGGGACAAAATAATTATTGTGACAGCTTATATCGCTTTAAGTTTATGTTTTACAATTTTAAAGCACCAAGTCATCAATTAATATATTTAAAAAAAAAATAGCATATAGATTTTATGCAATGTATATGAAAATGTATTGATTCAGAAAATTATAAATTAGATAACAATTTTCACAAGTTTGATTCAAAAGTAATAAGACATTCTTTATGTTACAGGTGTTTCTATTAAAATGTATTGATTTAACACAACACCGATTATGAGTTCGATTCAGTTTATTCACATCGAAAGTACTAAGTTCATGAATGTGAATGATAAAAATAAGTGAACCTTTGATTTTATTAAACCCTGTAAAATGAAACAAAAAATATACATTAGATAAAGTTTACACTAAGTAAACGAATCGCCGTTAAAAACATAAAAAGCAATTAACACAGTTTACCAAATACATGTGCTCTAGATATATATAAAGTTTCTATTAAAGAGTTATCTCCCTTTTCTAGAATTGACAAAATTACAATTTCGTACCAATAATCTTGTAATATATATGATATATACATTTATTTGATATAACTGAAAGTTTCAATTATTCTTACAGAAAATGATAGAAATAACATTAATCAAAATTATTGATGACAGACCTGTCTATGGAACAAGGCTTTATTCTCTGGTTTACTCTCTGAAAAGCACCTTATTTTGTAAATACACAGGTTCTATAAAAATAACAAAATTCTAACAATTAGTACAGAGACTCAATTGTTTATTGTATATCAACTCACACACACACACACACACACTAAAATTGTCTTCCACACATTCTTCAGTACATTTGAACTTCTGACAAACATACGTCTTTTCTAGCATACTAAGTTAAAATTTTAAGTGTGAAGAGAAAGAACAATAGAGAAAGATATATACATTTAGATAATTTGGATCTCTAATTCAATTTGATAAATAGTCAGACTAAATGAAAATGAACTTACTTTAACAAACGACCGTCTTATCGTCTCGGAGAATTGGTCAGTTCTGTCCGAGTCTTTGTCCAGTCAAAAGAAAGAAAACTCAGTTTTGGCGCAATTATTGATCTACCAATAACCAGTAATACATTTACCAGTGAGGTGTGTATGTATTACTATACTGTGTTATGTTCTAATTCGCTCTGCTCAAACGAGCATAAATTATTTATCAACTAAACACAACACTATATTGGGAGATGCCTCTTGCCACACAAAGCAAACTCGGCGTTTATTAAAAATCAAGAAGAAAACATCGTAACACGATCCTGTTTAGAGATTCATTAACTTTGTCCTTGATTAACTGGAATTAAAACAGAAATCTGAAACGAGAATAAAAAGTAAACCAATTTATAAATATTGAATGTCTTTATTTTTATTTTTTTTATTTTTTTTTTTTTAAATCAACCGATGTATTTGGTGGCAAAGGCTCGAATGGCTACCTGAATAACTATTATTCAGTCCGTGCAAAACCTGATATGACCACTGGCCAATCACCAAATACTTCGTTACACACTTTCTTTCATACTAATCGAACACTCCCACGGTAGCTCAATGTATAGTTGATAAATACACTTATGTTCTAATTCGCTCTGCTCAAACGAGCATAAATTATTTATCAACTAAACACAACACTATATTGGGAGATGCCTCTTGCCACACAAAGCAAACTCGAAAACAAAGAACGGGCATAACAAAAAATCTTTATTATAAGCCAAGATTCATAGAAACAGATAACAAAGATCTTATATTTTCCTTGACATATCCATCTTTTGATCTATCTGAACGCCATCTGCCATGCTTCTTAAAAAGTCTATCAGAAATTCCAGCATTAGCTGCAGCTGTTGCTCCCCCAGATCTAAGTGAATGTAGCCCGAATTTAGAAGTGTCCAAACCTAAAGAAGATAACTTTTCTAGAAAAAGTTCCCTTACTCTGGTATAAGAAAGATGTCCAGATTCTCTTAATTTGTAGACATTCGAGCTTTTACAGAAAACAACTTGGCGGAACAAAAAATTATCATTATTCAAGTCAATTCTCGCCATATCAATATATTCCAATAACATTAACAGGACATGCCTGTGAACCCGTTTTGGCTATGACTACCCAATGACCATCTCTATGTTGGTCGGTTTTACTTTTTTCTATAAAAATAGAAATATACAGATCATTAAGTATGACATCACATGCTCTGATATTTACTAATTCTGAAAATCTCAGAAATCCTGCAAATGCTATAAGGCACATAGTAACAGTACGTTTGTCATATAAATTTGAATTTTTACCAAACTTTTGAACCAGTTTAAAAAGAATATCTGGAGTAATTGGATCTTTCTTTCTAGGAGGCTTTGAAATCATTCTCTTAGCTCCTTCACATACACTTTTAACCAGGAAAGTATCACAAGGATCACGTTCACCTGCTAACTGGTGAGCCCACTTTATAGCATAAACAGTTTGATCAATCTTAGAAGATGAACATCCCTTCTGCATTAAAAATTATAAATAAAGATACATTATAGTCCCTTTGATGGCATCGGTGAAATTCCAGAATTATGGCACCATTTGCACCAATCTTTAAAATCGTAGTTATAGCTCTTATAAGTATTAATAGCCTTCGATTTAAACATAACTTCTGGTAGTTTTTATGCTAATGTTCTCAACTGAGGGTTTGAACATGTGACTTTCTCAAATCCTGACCAACGACCTTTACGAAAAAATATGTGAAAAGAAAAGAAATAAAATCATAAAGCACCAAGACGAATTTTTTCTATTAATATATTTTAATTTTACTGAAAATAATAGAAAATTTTATCAAAATCATAATTTCATCATAAATTTAAGTAATCAGTTACCCAACAAAGACAATAACTTGCCAAATTATATAAATCTTAGTGAACCAATACATAGAAATTTTTTTTTTTTTTTTTTTTTTTTTTTTTTTTTATCTGTATACATCTACAGTAAACTCTCAGTGGAAACCAAGTGGTTATGTGTAAAACTATATTAGACTCCCAATGGAAACCAAGTGGTTTACCAATATGTGTATTTTATATATACAGTCAACTTTCAAAAGAAACCAAGTGGTTTACCCTAAATATACATGTTTAATGTCCATAGGAAACCAAGTGGTTTACCCTAATATGTACATACCATTCACGTTTAACGTCCATAGGAAAATAAGTGGCTTATAAATGAATGATCTCAATAAAAACCAAGTGAATTACTTTCTCATAAATACTGTTACAAACAGAAAAGAAAGTTTTAAAAAACCTGTTTTATACCAAAATATATATATAATTATGTTAGATTATAATCACAAAAATATTTATAAGGGCTCAATTCTTATGACAAGAACGCTACTCTTAAAATCTTTTGAACCAAATAAAGATTGTTTATATGAACCAGTTATAAAAATTCTAGAACTGTCACAAAATTCCAGTACATCAGCACTGCTCACTGTTTCTGAAAATTAGAGGCCAAAAAGGACAACGGCCACTTAGGAACAAAGAGTTCCCACTGCACGAGAAGATAAACAGTGCTGAATAACTCTAGGAGCTAAATGAACTGGAGGTACTAACCAGTTGTTCTGGCCTTTACTGAAAAAGCATCTACACCTGATGTACCTTTTAAAACCTTGAAAAAAATTTTTTAATTTTTTTTTTTAACCTATCTACTGAGTGTGGACCGAAAAGATTATCAACGAACTGAAAAAACTCATTTGTAACTCCCCAGTCGTCAAAATCAAATATTTTGCTAATTGCATCAGCACTAACATTCAAATCTCTGGGTATCCATTGGACTTCAAGTGAAATAGAATTTTTTACACACAAAGAAAAAATTGAAAGTGCTAAATCATGTAAGTGTGACTTAGCACTACCACTGTTTATTATTGACACACAACTCTTGTTGTCGGTGAAATTCTTGACAACTTTACCCCCAAATTTATTTTGAAAACCAAGCTGAATGGTTTTAGTTCCCTCCAAGTCGATCATGACTACCTCTTGATCCGTCCACATTTTATGAAAAATATAGTTATCATTAACTGAAAAAGCGCCACATGCATAACTACTGGCATCAGAGTAAACGACAACGGAATTCCGTAATCAAATAACTTTCTAATATTAAGGGACTCAATATTAGACTGCCAAAACAGTAATTCAAATCACTGACTGATCAGTCAAACTAAACTGATCCCCAAGATAGGTTTCTATACACCAAGATGGTCTTAAGTCGGGCCACATTACCTATAACAGGCATCATGGAAATAATACGCCCACAAATTTTAGCTAAATTACGAGCTGTTACACAAGAAAGCTTAGTTAACAAAAAATTTAAATCTGTGGCAACGTCAGAAATTCTCTGAGAAGGAATACTCAGCAAAAAATTTTTAGAATCCCAATTTATACCCAACCAAGTCAACGACTGCGTTGGAGTTAAAATAGACTTTTCTGTGTTGATTAGCAAACCTGCATCGGACAAAGATTTATATACAAAATCGGAATCCGAATTGGATAATTCAAAAGATTCACTAATGCACTACCCATCATCTAAATATAGGACTATACGAATACATGTTTTCGCCAAAATTTGACCATCGGTCTGAGACATTTGGTAAATACATAAGGACTAGTAGAGAGACCGAAAGGTAATACTGTAAAACAACCTGTTTCTCGTTAACAAAACCCCCAAAAAAGTACGACACCACAATGCCATGTCAATATGGTGGTATAAATTATAATTTGAACAAAAAAATTATTTTTCTTAAAGTATGTAAGTGCAATTTTGAAATCTTCAAATTTTACTTTTTCTTTCCAAATATGTAAATTTACTTCGCGAAGATCAAGAATTAACCTCTTTTTACCCGATTTATTTATTGCAACACTAAGAGGATTGACTACTTCAGACAGTCCACTAAAGTAATACAGCCTTTGTCAAGTAAATCTAATACTGCACCCAATGAAAAATCTGAATTATCAAGAGCTGAACGGTTATTTTTATTAAATTTTCTAGGTGGTCTTGTAATAAAAGGAATCGAATAACCATTTTCAGTACACAAATAAACTAGCAATATATTTTTCCAAAAGGAAATATGTTTTTTAAGTCTGCCTTTTACTGACTTTGTTTTTTAAATTCAATAAATTTTGGACATACAATTTCAGAAAAGTAATCATTTGTCAAATCAAAATTATCAAAGTACTTATCATTAATACTGCCGCTATCTTCGCTGGTACCACATTTACTGTGACTGTTTGGTGGCGGTGTCCTTGTATCTGGGGCAGTCTCTCCTCCAATGTCCTGACTGATTACACCCAAAACAGATGTCCGTTGGCTTTGCTGAGATTCTCCTGAAGCCACGAAAATTACGGTCAGCACTAGTAAAAGTAGCAGGAGGATTACGCAAGTCATTTGACGAGTTATCTCCCTTCTTACGCTGGTTAGTCTTCCGTCGCTGATTTCTAGCTCGCAGTGCTCTATTTTCTGCCGAACGAATTCTTTTCTCGTCTTCAGAATCTGATGCATTCATCCGATAGATACTCCTTAACTGTATCCCATCCGCCCGGGACTTATCAGCCAATTTAATACATTTCTTACTTTTCTGATGTTTTTCCCCATAAAACAAACATCTTTAACAGTTTCAAAATCTCTATTATCTGCAGCGCGCTCAATGTTTGATAAATCAAATAGTCTTCGTTAAATTCGAACTGTTTTTGATTGCCCGAATATTTAAATTTGTAAGAAATGTTCAGATTCCAGACCGAACAATTTGTTGACTTTTATCGGATAGTTCTAATATGTCCCTCTTTAGAGAATTAAGTTTTTTGTCTAAATACACCTTAAAAAGGTCAAAAGCTGCAAATCCAGTGTCGTCAGAGTTTTCACTTACATGCTGCTCGTTTCCAGGGTCTCCAGGTTTACTAGAAATGGATTCAACATCGCTCATCGCCAATATATAAGAATGGACTCCCAGTTGAACAGGATGAATTTTAATTGTGTTCGCCAATGGCCGCAAAAACAGAATGACAAAAACATACATTGTACCTTCATATCACAAGAGTTCCGAGGCACGGGGATAACCTATTAGGTACTAAATGTGGCAAGAGAAATAACTCTTGCTAAATAATTACACAATAATTCACACTTCTCTTCTTTCTTAGAATATTGTCACTATAGATTAAGGAACAAATGATAATGTCCTTTAAGTAGGTTAAAATTCTTTCTAGAAAATGTAAAATTAACTTATTCATGTTATTGTCTTTCGATTTAGGTTACTATACCCAGAAATTTATGACAACTAAAAATTAACAAACAAAGGCTAAAATACCATTAACACGAGTCATTAATAGAGTTCATAGTCCTGGAAGTACTTAGGTGCAATACACTTGCTTTAGGTCTGCTAGAAACTCTGTTGGTCATCATCGGAGTCACTACGCGAATCAATATACGTGGTATCTGTATCCGGTGACGGTACGATATCTGGTGGCGGTACACATATGGATAGTGATGTATCATTCGTCTCTGTGCGAGACGCGTTTTGCATACGTTCAATGTCCAGTTGCAGGTTGTGTAGTAACGGTGGAACGTTAACATCAAATGGACTGCACTACAGACGGTGGTGTGAGGTCACAATTATCATCGTCCTCATCTTTTCGGTATTTTCGGTTGAAAGTGATATTTCACTAGTTATACGAAAGCATTCGGACAATTTAACTTTGTAAATGTGGGCACGTAATTGACTACCAACGAATTTCTTTACGAAGCACCACTCGCCTTCAATGTTGACCACAATATATCTGTTGCGCGCCTTTGTTTTATCTCGGTCACAAACAAGGTACACTAAGTCTCCTATGTTAATGTTTTTTGTTGGGCGAGGAGTATGTATCTTGGCTTTAGAATGAGAACTGCTTTCATGATTTTGTTCTCGCAATGGTGTTTAGACATTATCACTTTGGGTCGTTCAATTGATCGTGGGTAGACTTCGTTGTGTCCAAAACGTGCAGACAGTCCAGTATTCATCCTTGATCAAGTCGGGCTAACGCAGCTGTGAGAATAAGTTCAGAGATTTGTCCACCCGCCTGGTTCTTGATAAGAATCCTCTCCAAGGCATTGCCCTTTTCGGCAACAGGATTTTTTATTAGGGTTTTTCACACGGCCTATTTCAAGGGAGATGCGGTAATTGTGTACCTTTGTCATCACGTAAGCATAAAAGCGGGCTGGATCTACCCTATAATAGGGGTCATCTAGAGGATGTAATTCCATTACTAAACATACGAGTGCATTACGGAGGGTGTCCCGTTTTTTCGTCTTGTAAATTCTGGTAGATGTAAATTTCTCGGAGTACAAGAATAAGCTGTCGTTCCCGCTTTAGGACGTCAGCCGCAAATGATATACCAACAGCTTCTGTTGTTCAGTAGTGGTTTGTTCAATAAGGTGACTTGGGAATTTTTAGAGCGGCACACTGTGACAAGAATCACAGACCATGTCAATAGCTTTAGTCATATCGAGAGCGTAAAAGCTGCGTTTCTGACCAATTTCATTTGGTGTTTAGTAGGATGGTCAAGTTTTATATGCATGGCTGTTACTAAGCCTTCCAAAAATAACGTGGAACAACGATAAGATCAGCTGAGGGTTCAAAAGGAATCTACTAAGAGTCCAATCTCTAGCTATTGTGACGTTAGCAAGGTATCGTTTTAATCCTTAATATTAGTGAGTTTCCTAGACGGTCGAGTGCCTTTTTGAGGTGAGCATGAGTACGTCGAAGATCAGGGCACTCCGCTTGTATGTTGATCCAGGCTGATCGTGTGGTGTATGGAAGTGACGACTTGTTGTTCACGATATCTTGGACATTTACCGATCGAACGACAGATTCCTCCGACTTGTTTTAATGAAACTGCATATTTGACAGTGTGGTTCATTACATTCGGCATTTCTGCTTGCAAAGTCGGACGGAATTTAGCAGATCCGGCGAGGTGTCTGACGATGACTTGGTATCTACTAGCTGTAGACAAAAAGGTATCACTCTGGGACTGGCTGAAAATTTGCCACGACCTAGTTTTTCTATAGATTGCACACACGGTCAATACGCATAGATTGGATTATGTAAGGACTATACGTTTCAATGCAGCGGCAATGCTAAGTGCCTCAATTTCGCCACGGTAGCCACTGTACCTGATGTTTTCGCAGTTTCGCGCTGTAGAAACCTGAAATATAGTGAATTTGGTCTCTCAATTACATAAAGTGGCCCCTAGTCCTCGCTTAGTCACTGATCCATCTGTGACGATCCATAAAGTGTCGCTTGGTGTCGGTAACTATGGTTCTGTTAGATGTTAGTTTATGTTGAGCTACATTAAAGAGGGTCCGAAGTTGGTCCGTCCAAGGAATTTGGTCCTTGGACACAAGACCAGCAATGGCATCTAGCGGTGCGAATAGTATGGTTGGGGATAACTCTACTTAAAACTTTGTAAGCACCTAGAAATGATCGTAGTCCAAAAAAAAAAGCAGCTAAAGCTGCGATTTTGTGTGAACTGGCTGAAAGTTGGCCTGCGCTCCAATTCCATCCTAAGATAGTTGTTGATTGAGGGCAGACAATTTTGATGGTGAGAGACAGAGGCCTGCTTTTTGTAAATAGGAGTACGCGTTCCCAGTTTATCAATAGTTGGTCTAATTGTTAGCTCAACAGTAGAGATCGTCGGCCAGTTTTGCAATGATTCCATCGTGAAGGCTCTCCAAGTACACGGGACATTAGTTCTTCATCAGTTTCAGAACCTGGCATACCCATAGCACTCTGGTGTATACCCTTATGCCCTTGAATGGGGTTGCTATCCCACAAAATTTCATAGACGATCTCGTGAGTGGGATTTGGTAAAAGGCACTTGTTACCGTTACTAAATATATTTCCAGCTGACCGATTGATCGCAAAGTTGAATCAATATCAGGCATAAGAGAAGGCTGGGGTTTACTATATCGGCCAACATCTTCAAATGCTGTAACAAGGCGAAAGCTGCCATTAGGTATTTTTGACTAAGAAGGACGGATGAGGTATTCGGTAATACCTAGTTCTTCTGGTTTGCGTAAAATTCTAGTGATTCAAGTTCGTCACACACTTGTTTTAAGTATATCTAATTTGTCACGTCGAATATTGGGGTAAACGTCCCTTCCGTTGTGGGGGTAAGACGGGGCCCATAATGTGACATTTAAAGTCTCCCATGGACACATTGTAACCCTTAAACGTGGAGTCTTGTCGTGCTTCTGGTGTAATTTACAAAAGTTTCTGGAGAAAGTATTATCAGGGTCTTTTTTACGGAATCTGACTGCCTTGTAGGTCGGATGTCTGTCTGACAGTTTGAGGTGTTTGTGGCACATTGTTTATAGGGCAGATGTTGTGTCAATGAGGTGTACTTGACAGACATTTTTTTTCCTCACTAAGAGAGGTTCATACAATACGGACTTTACCTCCAATAGCTTCGATTATGTCTGGTTTTGGCAAATCTACCAATATCGGTTCTAGGTTCTAGAATGAGGGTGCTCTCGGGGTGTATATCATTTGGAATGTCTACTTCGAGCCTGCCAAACAACAGTATCTTTGTTTCGTAGTAAGCGTGCTTGGTACCTCACACGGTTTACAGGGGAGTCATCAGTAGGGTAATGCCATACTGTATAACAGATGTTGCCTAATTTAATGTATTGCTTAAATGGCCGTAAAGTAATGTCATTATGGGCAATAATGGCATCCCAGCTCATCTCGTCAATTCGTCCTGACAAAGATTACACCCAAAACAGATGCAAATGCCATCTCGAGTGAGTTGTAGGTGTGTTTCACCAATAATGGGTATTCGTGACGCCGTCAGCTTGAAGAGCGCTTTGTGTTGTTTTTTTTAATTGGCACAATGTGTCTCGCAACTGAAATCATGCTAATTTCTGCACGCTGTGTAATGTCACCCTAAGGGGATGACCGTTATAAAAATGCCTTAATCTGTGGGGGACTTTTTGGTGCTGACGCGTCTACTGGTGGGTAATGTATAGTGTCAATAGTAGGCATTTCAGTATCGGGAATGTTACACATCGCCGAATCGTCTTCAATCTCTTCATCACACGCGATGGCATACCGAGCCCGGCTCATGAATTTTCGGTCTGACGGGGGTAAATATTCATTGGCTTAGATAATGATCTGGGCGGCCGGCTGCTCGCAAAGCGGGCAAATTTTAGATGAGCGTTGATTGGAGTCAGTCCGAATATCACGAATTCGGCCTTGATTTAGACCCACTGAAAAATGCGTCTTGAGTACTTTAGATTCTGAGGAAGTGTGGATCTCATCAAGGAGACATCTAATGCGATGAAATTTCGGGTTTTAACTAGGGTCTTAGACCCATCTGTGCGCGTTGTTTCACAAGGGATGGTAGATCCTTGAATAAGACGTAGCCATGTTAATACGATAATGTTTTCTACGTTGGCGAGACCTCCTCGTCAATTTCAGGCTCATCACCATGATGTGTTATACCCCATGTGTAAGGAGATTGTCTTCAACAAACATGAGACGTTGGAAACAGATCCTCGGGTCTTTCCCCGGGTTCTAAATGGATATTGTCGAAATCCAAAAAATATGTTGATTGGAAGCCAAAGTGCAGCTTATTGACTGCCATATTGCTCAACCGATGTTGGTTGTTTCACGATAGTGTTACGTGATATGACTGGGCAATAATTTGCAATTTGACCCAACATAAGTTCTAAATCGAGTTTTTGGGCACCAGTCCTTCGGAAGCCTCGTACATCTTCTCCATCATTTTGTAAGCCGCGGGTATTACCTATATTTTTTCTAGTCCAGGTAAAGTCGTCTGCTAAAAAATTCAGTTAGCGTCTAATGACAATGTGTACAACAAATTTTGACGCCATGCTTCGAAGGAAGTTTATAGTTTCGGTTTTGGTTAGTGACCATTGTTTGGGTGCTCTGTTCATCGCCCATTTACAGTGTTACTATATTTTATCGTTCATAGTCAGTGCTCATGGGACACGAGAAATTCACTGATACAGTATTGAAAAAAACTGCCCTATTCACGCTTGTAATTGCACGTAGGACGTCCACTCCAATACTAGATTGTTTACAACTTACTCCTGCTGTGTTAAGAGGTGTGAGTTCAAGCGCTGCCACCACGCCAATATATAAGAATGGACTCCCTTTGAACAGGATGAATTTTAATTGTGTTCGCCAATGGCCGCAAAAACAGAATGACAAAAACATACATTGTACCTTCATATCACAAGAGTTCCGAGGCACGGGGAGTAACTCTAATAGAGTACTAAATGTGGCAAGAGGAATAACTCTTGCTAAATAATACATACACAATAATTCACTGGCGCATTTTAAATCAACCGATGTATTTGGTGGCAAAGGCTCGAATGGCTACCTGAATAACTATTATTCAGTCCGTGCAAAACCTGATATGACCACTGGCCAATCACCAAATACTTCGTTACACACTTTCTTTCATACTAATCGAACACTCCCACAGTAGCTCAATGTATAGTTGATAAATACACTTATGCTGGTGTATAAAGTTAGACGTTTTTTGTTTAAATTTGACAGTTAAGTTTATATTAAAATCATCATCTTTATTTAGTTATATTATTTACACTTTTATTGAATAATATTTATTTCAATATCATTTTACATTACTTAAATAATATTCATTTCAAATATTATTTATTAAGTTTATAACTTTTATTTTCATATTTATTTCCACACTATCACATACTCCCCCCTGTTAAAATGACGTCCTCGTCATATCATAAGTATGATTTCAATTTTATTTCAATATCTGAATATGAAAAAAAATTATAAGGTATCATATTGACAAAACAAAAATGGATATCAATCATGAATAAAAACAAGTAAAATATCTATGGAGGCTTTTCTGTAATGATTTGCAGCAGTGCATTAGACAATTTGCTCTCCATACCAGTAAACAAATCTGAATTTGCTAAACCAGTTAGATAATCTGCTCTGGCCCTCCAGTCCGGAGTACTCATTTGTTGTAACAACACATAGTCACCACCAAGCATCCACCTGGGTTTAGACTTTTCTCTAGATGATGTTCTGAGACCTACAGTACCATTATTATCTGAATTTCCTGACAAGCCATCAGTATTCATGTTTTCTTCATGTACTGAAGAATCAATAACAGTGTTATCTACATTATCATTATTACTAGAACTACTTGTGCTGTTGAAGCTATCAAGTAAAGAGGCGTCCCTCCCTTGTTCTATATCCTGTGATGACATGATAGAATCATGATCGTCATCATGTCTATCAAGTACATCATTACTAACTGAATTATGATCAGATTCTTGAACATTGCTGTACACAATGAAATCTGTCTCAGATTCAGTGTCACTATCTGTTGCTTCAACAGATTTCCTTATCTTCCTAGGTCTTGGTACTGGCTTGGGTTGTGTTTGTTTTCGAGGTGTTGGCACAGGTCTCACTTCAAAAAGATCACCAATGGGTAGCAGTAAATTTCTGTGTAATGTCCTGGGCCTGCCCTTGTTGTTCTCCTTAATCACTCTATAGACAGGAATATCCTTATTGGGTTGGCTCTGAATCACATAGGGCTCCTCCTCCCATTTATCAGCTAGTTTGTGTTTCCCGTCAAAAGAAACAATCTTAACTAGAACCCTATCGCCAGGTTATGATACTGCCCCTCTAATCTTTAAGTCGTAGTTTTTCTTTTGTTTATTTTGAGCCTTCTGTACAGCTTCTTTTGCTAAGTCATAGGAATGTTTTAACTTTGACTTCAGGTCATCAATGTAATTATTGGAAATCTCTAATTGGTTAGGGGCCTCTAGTCCAATTGCAAGATCAACAGGTAATTTAGGTTCACGGCCAAACATTAAGAAGAAAGGTGACTGCCCTGTAGATTCATGTTTCATGGAATTATAAGCATGGACTAGCGTTGTTACATAAGATTTCCAGTTGTGTTTCTCCTCCGGTTTAAGTGTTCCTAACATATTTGGTAATGTCTGATTAAATTTTTCACACAAGCCGTTGCCCGTTGGGTGATATGGAGTAGTCCTTGATTTGTTGATTCCCATGATGGTACACAATTCTTTAATTAGCTTACTTTCAAACTGAGCAACCTGATCGCTGTGGATTCTGTGTGGTATACCATAATGTACAATGAAGTGTTTAAAAAGTGTCTCAGCTGTTGTCCTTGCTGTTTGATTTTTTGTAGGGATGGCTTGAGCGTAACGGGTAAAATGGTCAGTGATAACTAACATGTACTGAAATTCACCTTTAGAGGTCTCTAGCGTCAGGTAGTCTACACAGACCAACTCCATGAGTTGACATGTATTGATGTTAACTAAAGGTGCACGCTGTGAAGTTGGTGCTCTCCTTATTAATATGCATCGTTTACATGACTTAATAAATTTTTCTATATCTTGGTTCATACCATACCAATAAAATCTGTCACGTATAAGACTGATAGTCTTATCCCTGCCAGGGTGACCCATATTGGTATGTAGGTACTGGAGTGCAGTCTCTATGCATGATGATGGAAGTATCACTTGATTTTTTATGTTATTATCAACAGTTGTCTCCCTTATAATTATACTATCTTTTAACTTCAGTCGTTAAAAATTCCTGTACATAAGCGAATGAAATCGAGTATTCTCATAAGGTAAGTCACGTTTATGTGGTTTCAACTTTCTGTGTACATAATAAATCCAGAATCTGATAGATAGATCCTTGGACTGTTCATCTTGTATGTCAAACTCAGGAACTCCTTGTATCACAGGTAAGTGTTCAGTACACTCTGGTGTCACAGCTAGGCATGAAGGTAAGGTACTGCATTAGTCATGTTACAGATGGACTTGATAGATTCACTTGGTATCCTGTATAAATCGTCACCTTCAAGTTCTGGCATTCTTGATAATCCATCTGCATCTGCATTATGTATGCCTGGTCGGTAAAGTTAAAAGTTGACAGTGCAGCAATCCATCGATAACTTGTAGCATCCAATTTGGCAGATGATAATGCATGTGTAAGTGGGTTATTATCTGTGATGACAGTAAAAGTGTTGCCGTAGAGATAATCGTGAAACTTCTCAGATACTGCCCACTTTAAGGCCAAAAATTCCAATTTGTGTGCAGGGTAGTTTCTTTCAGATCTGGATAACCCTCTACTGGCATATGCAATAACCCTCTTGTTGCCATCTTGAAATTGGTACAGTATCGCTCCTAATACTTTGGTTGATGCATCTGTATGCACCTCAAATGGGAACGAATAATCAGGGAATCCTAGAATAGGGTATGTAATAAGTCTCTCCTTTAGAGCTGCAAAAGCATCTTCTTGTTCCTGACCCCACTTCCAATTAGGTGGTGTCCCCTTACTGCAATTCCCTTTACGTGCCTTCTTCTTAGGTTCCGGCATAAGCTCTGTTAAAGGTTTGGTTATCTTTGAAAAATTCTGTATGAAGCGACGATAGTATCTGAGGAACTGACGCACTTGGTCTGGATTTCCAGGTTTCGGCCAATTTTCCACTTTACTAATCTTCTCTGGATCAGGCTCGACTCCCTCTGATGATACTATATGCCCCACATATTTAACTTTCCTTCTAAAGAACTCGCACTTCTTGGTAGACAATTTCAGATTAGCATCTCGGAGTCTCTCAAATATTTGACGTATTCTATCAATATGTTCTTCAAATGTCTTGGAGAAAATAATGATGTCATCCAGGTATATATAACAGATGTTGAGATGTAGGCCTTCAAAACAGTTCTCCATGAGTCTCTGATATGTAGCCGGTGCATTAACTAAACCAAATGGCATACGGTTAAATTGATAAAAACCTAAGGCTCCCACTGTGAACGCTGTCCTTTCCTTGTGTTGTTCATGTAATTCAATCTGGTAGTAACCACTCTTCATATCCAACACAGTGTAAAATTTGTTACCCGATAGTGCGTCTAACATCTCTTCGGTCCTAGGTAAAGGATAAGAATCTTTCTTAGTCCGCAAATTCAGTTGGCGGTAGTCAATACACACCCTTAGCTCATTATTTTTCTTGCGACACAGCACTACATTACTGGACCATGGGGACTTGGATTTACGAATGATCCCAGCTGATAATAACTGTTGAAGGTGGTTCCTAACCTCAGCAAACATGGATGGTATTATTCGACGGGGTCTGTTTGAAAGCATTGTTGTCTGTCAACTCAATATGATGCCTCACTTGAGAGTTGTGGCATATATCAAGGTCTGACTGAGAGAATACATCCCCATACTGTTGTATTAATTTCTCACTTATCATGATCTCTTCATCACCAAGGTTCTCTCTCCCTATCTTAACGTTGTCAAGATTACTACTGTCCATATCTGTTGACTTATTGATGGTGTCAATTTCCTCTATGGAGACATGTTGACTGTTCTTGTTGTAACATTCTCTATATGAACTGGTATATCCTGATTACACGGATATGAATAATTGATTACAGTAGGTGTAATATCCAAGTCATTTGGTAAAACAGACCCAGAAGTCGACTGTATCAATGCACATGTGGGATGGTATACAACTGATTTGTCTACAAATCCCTTAATTGTAATACCACAGTTAGGAGGAATAATAATACATTTATTCTCAGCTGATTCAACAACTCCCAACCTATTATTGTGTCGAGCAAGTTCCTTTTCCCTACGTTTCAGACTTCTAAAAGCTAGATACCAGGGCATATGTAAATCTGCTTCTTAGAGAAACTTTTCTCCATATTTCTTTTGTACATTTAAAAGTAAAAATTGTAAAACATTAGTACCAGGTAATACGGGAGTGTCATTATCATAATTATTATCTGGTACTACTAATAATAAACAATGACAGGGATTGTTGTGAATATCAGGTATCCCTGTAGCTGTAATATCAACTTCTATATAACCACTGTATGGCAAAGATTGCCCATCAGCACATTCTATACGCATGATATTAGTAACAGCATATAATGTTAATTGTGGTAAGTATTATTTGTAAAAACCTTCACTAATTGTTGACACTGTTGAGCCAGTGTCTAGTAATGCCTTAGCATTAATACCCTCAATACAGATTGTTATTTCTGTAGCACTCCCAACCATATCTACTGTCTTTTGTTTAGACACATAAGGGCTATGGTCAGAACCTAGCGTCCGCCCCCCGACGTAGGTTTGGTAAAGTTTAAATTCTGACGTCTGTGATCTAAAATTACCCTAACAGCCTGATTGGATATGCCCTACTTGACCACACCGGTAACAGACAGGCTCTCTGTCTTGATAATCAACATTCCCCCTATGAGTACCTCTGCCTCTGATACTTTGATACCCATGTTGTGATTGGTATTGGCCTCTGCCCCTCCTCATAACATCGGGTGGTGTTGGGCTCCTATATGTATAATCTGCCTGATGGATATCAGTTGACCGTCTCCTAAATTTCTCACCACTAGTATGGTGTACTGATCCATAGGCTGGTTGCTCTGATAGTGTGGATGGGGACTTATGTACTTCCTTCTCTAGGCTAGACACCTTAGCGGTCAGTTTATTTATCATACCCTTTAGCTCTGAAACACCATCACCATCTGGGGTGGGTGAGACAGCCATGCAAGCTGGTGTGGTTTTCTTAGCATCATGCCAGCCATGTCCTTTCTCAATCAATCTGATTTCTCTCCTCAATTCGTCAAAATTCTTAATTTGATGATATAGGAAGGCAGATACATCCCTATACTTCTGTTGCAAGCCAGCCCAAAATTGTGTTCGGAGCATCTCATCTGCCTAATCTTTCTTGACTTTTCCTTTCACTATGGCTCGGCTCAGTAGATCTTCCAGTCTACAGCTCCATGTCATTATATCCTCTCCAGGTTTCTGTGTAGCACGGTGAAAGTGGCTCACTAATGTTTCATCTCGTTCTACAAATCCAAAAACACTCTCCATCTTGTCCAGTACCTGAAGTATAGTGGCATCTGGCCCAAGGCGCATAGCAACATTAGCTGCTTCACCCTTCAATGACCGGCGTATTACCTGTTCAGTTATGTCTGGGCTGTACTTAGTTTTCAACAAACAATTTACCTCATACCTCCACAAGTTATAACTAGTATCTGCCTTACTCCCATCTCCTGAGAAGAATGTAATCTTTGGGATGTACTGGCCCACTAATTGACTTACATGCAGTGTCCATCCCTGATACACTAGTGTCTTTCTCTACCTTAATG